>CM076987.1:1745504-1750504 GCA_039105355.1 Benthosema pterotum | reverse complement strand
CCCATTTTTAATGGGTAGAAAACCTCTAATATACATCCCAAAACTTAGACATGCCACCATCCTATGTTCAAACTCACCCCTAGATTGTTATTATGATTTTTATTTATATTATTTTATTATTATGATTATTATTTAGAAAGTTGTACATTAAGTTGAGATATATATTCATATATATGTAGTGTTGATGTAGCAAGCTACATCAAGCTACTTTTGTCGTGTAGCTTGTAGTGTAGCTTGCTACAATTTTCTGGGGATAGCTTGTAGTGTAGCTTAGCTACATTTTTTCGAGAGTAACAAGTAGTGTAGCTTACTACATTTTCCCAGTAACTTGCCCATCACTGAGTATATCGGTTAATTAAACGGTGGATACAAATGCTATAATGTGCCGTTTATATGGAATACTGTGAGTCTACATACACTATGTCATACAGTATGTCTGTTTATTGTCACATATGTTTAAAAAAACATGTGCATCATGAGTGTACTTTCTACATTGCAGTACTCGAATACAACATGTGAGTAAACTTCCCCCACCGTGAGCAGGGGGTGTGTGTGTGCTGCGCACACACCATTCTGCCACCGCGGGCCGATGACCTTATTCTGTGGACCCCCCGAGGGGGCAACACGCCACAGAGACCCCCCCACATGCACACACACACACACACACACACACACACACACACACACACACACACACACACACACACACACACACACACACACACACACACACACACACACACACACACACACACACACACACACACACACACACACACACACAGATGAATAAACATGGTGGTCCTGACAATACATACCACCTGGTTACGTTGACTTGTCCCATTTGAAGACCTGAGGCCCATTTATATAATCTAAATTTAGATTTATAGACTCTAAATGTCTTCGGAAATCTCTCACCATTTCAAGACCGAAGACATGTTTACGTGTCTTTTGTGGACTCTAATATTACACCTATAGCTACATATTAAAGTATTTATTTCATGTTTACATCTTCTGTGGGCTCTAAATTCAGCTCTAATATTTATTTCAGACATGCTCTATGTGAAGAGTCTGCTTGTGCTATTAACTCATGTTGGTTAAAAATAGATAAATAAAATCAGTGTTTTCTCCTCCACGGAACAGTTATTCTTGCCCCAATAACTACAGCCTCAGTCACATATCATAGAGGAGATCGGAGGACATCCATCATCTACCCTGGACAGAGAGACAGGGGTGGAGGACACCGTCTGTCCACTGGTGGAGGCAGGGGCGGATCTAGGCATGGGCATGGGGGGGCACTGCCCCCCCTAAATGCCCTCACTGCCCAACCAAACATGGTGGCATGCAAAACAATCCAAATTTCAAAGATATTTCAAATTAAAGTGCTTATGATTAAAATGATTTGAAACACTACTACTGCTACTAACTATAACTACAGCTGTGTCACCACTAAACCAACAGCATTTCATCATTGAAAACAGAAAACTCTCTGAGTCAGACCTTTAGCTTTATGCATGCTGCGTGTCTGTTGCAACTTCAACAACAACTGATGTTGTTATTGATGCTTTACTTGACTAATAAATGTCCTGTAACTGAAAATGGTATGGGTGAAACTTCATCGATGAAGCCGCACCCATACCATTTTCGCCTGCCCACCCCCAATTGGGAAATGTTACACCCGGGCCTGGGTTCCATACTGTGAACCTACTGGATCCGATCGTTCACTTCAAAGAGCCGTTCATTCGTTCACAAACGTCACAGCACTAGTGGACGGTGACGAAAAAGAAGAGAAGGAAAAAAAGAGAATCCATTTGATGTTTATGGAGTACAGAAGAGTCAGAAATAACCACAGAGAGTAGGGGGGGGGGTGCAGGGGGGGGGCTTGACTTATTTCCTTTGCCAAATATGGCCACCCAGCGGTGCTGTAAATAAGTCATTTGCCAGCAGCTCCATGGCTGCCCAGCGGGACTCAGGACACATCAAAACACCAGCGGCTCCATCATCTCCCACGTCCCATAGAGGCTATTTTAGCGTCCCGGGGCTGGGCAGGGCGGGGGCGGGGAGGGGCCGACCTCTGGGGGAGCAAGGGGTCGAAAATCTCCCATCATGCACAGCAGCAGCGCGCGCGCACAGACACACAGACACACAGACACACACACACACACACACACACACGCACACGCACGCACACGCACGCACACGCACACACACACACACACACACACGCAGGCTCTGTGAGGTGGACGGGGCTTTGATGGCCCAATCGGGACAGCATTCGGCCCAGAACTGTCTGACTCAGATACTAGAGCAGTGTTTTTTCCAACCAGTGGTCTGGGGACCACCAGTGGTCCTTGAAAGGGTTCCAGTTGGTCCCCAGCTAACCAGATGAAAGGTTGGTTGACTAAAGGTAACTCTTGAGAGCGTAAACATGTTTACATTTCATGTTTATTCATCATCTGAATTAGCACACTTAATTAAGAAGTCTACACAATTAGAGAACGTAGAAGAATGATTTAGGCCGCTACTGTGTGTTTGCCTGTTTTGTTTGCGATTTTAGCTCTTTAAACAAAATTTTAAAGGTACTGTTGGTTCCATTTTTTTCCCTCATAATGGACACGTCATGTTTTAGGCTGTTGATAGAGAAAGTGAAACATGGCAGGGCATGTGAGCATGTCCCTAAATACATATTTGTTTACAAAATGTTAAAGCGATTTCTTTGTTATCATCTACTACAGTGCTAATAAACCCCAGGAAATTATAACTGTTATACAGTATATATCATTTTTTTGACCGGGAGTTTACACACACACACACACACACACACACACACACACACACACACACACACACACACACACACATTCCAATTATTTGTATTATTTATTTGAATTCCAATAATTTGAGTGTAAGAGTTCACAGCACCACAGTGCATGGAGGACACACTTCAGCTGATGAACTACTCAAACGTTCATCGCTATGGGAATCACTATATTGGCCAAAACACCTCACATGCACCGCTGTTTAAGTGCATAATTGTGCATATAATCACCTGCATAATCATCTCTTGATGAAATAAACATGCATGTGTAATGCTGTATTGGTGTCGTCCACTCATTTTTTTTAAATTCAAAGGTGCTTTACTGGCATGAAAAAACAAAAGAAAAATGGGGAAAGTTGGTAAAGTATATACACTACAGTTGGAGGAGTTACAAAGTTTTGGAAATAGAGTTAAGTCTCTTTGGATTATTTTATACGTCTTATAACAGGGCATTAGAGCAGGGGTTTTCAACAGGTGGTCCGGGGACCACCAGTGGTCCCTGAGAGGGTTCCAGGTGGTCCCCAGCTAAGTTGGTTAACCACATGTAACTCTTGAGAACGTAAAAATGAAACCAAATGGACCCTTGCGGGTCCATTTGGTTTCATTTTTACACTCTCAAGAGTTAAAATATTCATCATCTGAATTAGCCCCAAGTCTACACAACTAGAAGATGCACAAAAGCAAAAGAAATCTTTAGTTTTGGGTTCTGTGGGGCTAAAATGTCCTCAAGTGGTGGTCCGTGGCTCAAATTCTGAATAAATGGTGGGCCCTGGCATCAAAAAGGTTGAAAACCCCTGCATTAGAGGGTTAGAGGCCAGAATGGTCAAGACAGCAGAAACACCATGACATCATCATACATCCTGTTTGGGAGATCTGGCGCTTCAGAATAAAGGCCCTGATATACCTAGCAATGTTTTGATCAACATCAACAAGCAACGTCAATTATCACCGTTGACTTGGGCAACATTTTGGAATCCTCCAATCACAGCCCTCCTGGGCGTCACCTGATCCTTTCTCTCAGACTGAAACCATGGCTGCTGCTGCTGCTGCTGCTTCACTGCGGTGGACAAAAACAAGGATTTTGTAACTTTTATTCCACTAAATGAACATTTTGAGTTGGGTGGCTGTTGGGTGAGGGTTTTTTTTTCTGAGAGTGTACAAATGGAACCAAATGGACCCGCTAGGGTCCATTTGGTTCAAATTTGTACACTTGCCTGTTGATGTTGATATTGCTAGTTGATATTGATCAAAATATTGCTGGTGTATCAGGGCCTTAAGGGGTTTCGACCGTGAAACCGTGGCATAGACACATATACGTCATCCTGGCCTTCTTCTGGCTGCATATTAAACAGGGAATCTATGAAATAATTCAAGGCTAATGTGTAGCCTATGTTGGAAAATGACTACTATAGTTTTCATATTTTGAGTTTCTCAGAATACCTAGAAGTACTTTAAGGCGTTTTTAGAATCAGCATCACTCCAAATAAGTGGGTTAAGTAAAAATGTTAGTATACCTTTCCCCCACCAGTGCACATTAATAACACATAGGTGCTCACATTGCTCAAGGGCTTTGGACACAGCTGTTCCACCCAGTGGTTTAGAACCAACGCTACATCATTAACCAGAGGTTAAGGAAGGTTTACAACATGAGCAGGATCTGCGAACGGTACTGTTACTACTGTTATTTTCAAATAAACACAATCCGTTGTACATGGCATTAAAGATGCGGTGAACCAGATATGGAGGCATTTTACTTTGAGGTTTCAGCCTGAAATGCTGATCTGAAGTTTCTGAACCAATCAGAGCTTGCATCCCTTCAGGCTATGGGGCACAAAGAGCGAGGGACAGCTGTACGATGGATGTTTACAAATGTTGCTATATGGCTTAGTTCTAACTAGGGATGTCCCGATGCCACTTTTTCATTTCCGACCCGATCCCGATACCACAATCTGTGTTAGCCGATACCGATACCAAACACCGATACCAGAGAAGAATGTATATAATAACATACAAAAGAAAAAAATACCTTTTATATGAAGTCACCAACTGGGAATGACATACTCCTCTCTCAAATGTGCACTTGGGAAACTCCAAAGCAAACTCCACATGACCCAACATTTTACTTAACTTCCATGGTGTCAACCCCTTACCCCTGTGTCTGATCACTGGTTAGACATATTTG
>CM076987.1:1693004-1743004 GCA_039105355.1 Benthosema pterotum | reverse complement strand
TTGATGCATTGTTATATCGAGCTGAGCAAGTCTGGAAATCTATGGAAATCTACCATCAGCATGCCAGTTGGCCGCCTTATTTTAAGCCCTGTGTCCACACTGTGACATGCTGGTGGTTATGTTGAGGGTGAGGGTTAGAGGAGGCTAGTGGTTTTAGTAGATATTGGCCTTGTTTTAAGCCCTGTGTCCACACTGTGACATGCCGGTGGTTATGTTGAGGGTGAGGGTTAGAGAAGGCTAGTGGTTTTAGTAGATATTGACCTTGTTTTAAGCCCTGTGTCCACACTGTGACATGCTGGTGGTTATGTTGAGGGTGAGGGTTAGAGAAGGATAGTGGTTTTAGTAGATATTGACCTTATTTTAAGCCCTGTGTCCACACTGTGACATGCTGGTGGTTATGTTGAGGGTGAGGGTTAGAGGAGGCTAGTGGTTTTAGTAGATATTGACCTTGTTTTAAGCCCTGTGTCCACACTGTGACCTTGTTTTGAATAATAATTGTGGGCTAAACAATGGGAGGTCAGATCATTGGCAGGTTACCCTGATTAAGTGGAGTTGTTGCGCACATCCATAAAGTGCTGGTGCTGAACTAAAAACAAGTACTATAAAAATAAGGAAAAAGTCCGCACACAGCGATCTGCTCCACAGTGTTTTATTGTGTTAAAACACAGACATCACAACGTTTCGGCCATTTGCTGGCCTTCATCAGGTGACAGTAATCAGACACAATCCCCTTATATGGCAACTCACAGGGTCACATGACCATCAACAAGACCATCAAGCACAGATTGTTCAGACACACCCAGTGACAAAGAGTGAACACCCACCACATTGATATCAAGCAAGTATCACCATCTTCAACACACTTGCTGGTCAGGACTTGTTATATAATAGACATAGTAACTTTTTTTTTTGAGATTTTTTAAGATTTTAAGAGTTTTATTTTTTATTAAGGGCAATTTTAGAAAAGTTTTTTCGATTTTTTTAAACTATTTTTTAAACTATTCTTTTGGTACCAAAAGCATATTTTAAAGTTTTATCAGTAGATTAGAAATATTAGGAATGTAAGAAATTTTAAATTTAAAATTTCTTACATTCCTAATATTTCTAATCTACTTGTTGATGGTCATGTGACCCTGTGAGTTGCCATATAAGGGGATTGTGTCTGATTACTGTCACCTGATGAAGGCCAGCAAATGGCCGAAACGTCGTGATGTCTGTGTTTTAACACAAGGTTACCCTGATTCCCTTCTTCTCCCAGTGCGTGGGCCAGTATGATCGGTACGGCTGGAATTCGTCCAGTGAAAAAAGCTTCTGTGGTGCAAAATCTATGTATTTTTAAACTGCTCCCCATTGTTTCTCTAATTAATTCATCTCAATTAATCAGCTAAAGTGCCAGCCCTAATTAAAATACTCCAAATAGGGATTTAAATTATCGCTTGAAGCATTATTGATTCGCTGATAAGTTTCGGTAAGGTTATTGACCCGATTAACTTGTATTTGATGAACACCACTTTTGTAAAAATAAACAAATAAATAAAAAATAAAATGAGAATCTAAATCCACCAAGTCTATAATAAAAATCTGCATTTTGCTGACATACAGAAATACAGAAATACAGAAATAATACAAAAGGCGTATTATATCCTGTAATCAAATATATTGATGATTAAGGACAGTACTTATAGTTGCGTTACAGCATACTGCCCACAATGAGGTGTAAACATACTTGACATCCGTGTGTAGACACTTGAAGGTTCACATCCTGAATGTGGCGTTAATGTCATTCTTATCTGAAGAGGCTGTTTATGTTTGATATGCTCATTACGACGCACAGCGCACGCACGCACGCACGCACACACACACACACACACACACACACACACACACACACACACACACACACACACACACACACACACACACACACACACACACACACACACACACACACACACACACACACACACACACACACACACACACACACAACACACACACACACACACACACACACACACACACACACAAAACAAGAAAATAGCATTTACTGCAAGCTTGCAATTTAGCCATTTCTTTATGAATAAATACTAAACAGGGTGTAAGCAATTAACTCTTTGATAGTGTTTTAGGGGGGCCCAGACAGACAGACTGCAGACAGACAGACAGGCAGGCAGGCAGACAGACAACCACGTGTCAATTTGGGGCCTTGAACCAACAGGAAGTGGTGCTGCGTTGCGTGCGTACAGCCAACGACACACACCCTCATGTGAGCGTTTTTTTTTTTCTGTTTTCATTTGTAATCTCTCTACGGCTGTGAGCAAAGACTGCTGAGCAAGGCAGTTCTTTTGTCACCCACAGACCCTGTGTCACGTCACGCTTTGTGTCACAGCTACGCGCATTCCCGTCTGCCGGTTGTAAAACAGCGCCGGTCCTCGTACTCCGACATCCCATTGACTGAACCGCAGGGGCGGATTGGCACATATTTTCCCACCGGGACAATTTTGCCTTTGCCAGTCCACCCTGGGGGGGTGGACCTTTGTAACTCTTTGAGAGTGTAAAAATGAAACCAAATGGACCCTTGCGGTTTCATTTTTACACCCTCAAGAGTTACAATATTCATCATGTGAATTAACCCAACTTAGTCTACACAACTAGAGAATGTAGAAGATTTATTGGTCATTTTGATCTGTATGTACCAGGCGAGCATCTAGCACATTCTAGTGCATTTTGCCACGACCGCCTGGCCAATCCGCCCCTGCTGAACCGTATAGCATGGGGGGGGGGGGTACATGTGACCCCCACATCCCCGCCGTGGGGTCACATGACTGATGATTGTCTCTGTCGGGATGAAAACCTCACATCTCAACAAAAAAACTGGGAGCTTGAACTCCTCATGCACAGAAAGAAGCATGAGGTCAGTCCGCTGCCTCCCCAGGTTGGCGGAGGTTGTGTAGAGCCCAGGATCACATTAAGTAATTTGCACTGGGTGAAAAAAATGGGGTTTGAATTCAAAATTCAAAAAAGGTATCAAAAGTGTAGTGCAGCTTTACCAGCACAAAGCATAGCGCATAGAGTGTGTTGATGCTATGACTAGCCTAACACCAAGGGTGAATTATAATTTCATTTCACTTAGGTGGTCCCCAGGCTAAATGATGGGAAGTTGGTTAACCAGATGTAACTCTGAGAGTGTAAACATGAAACCAAATAGACTCTTGTGGGTCCATTTGGTTTCATGTTTACACACAGAATGTAGAAGATTAATGATCATTTTGATCTGTATGTTTTGTTTTCCAAATCCAGCCTGGAATTGTGGAAAAAAAAGCAAAAGAAATCTTTAGCTTTGGGCTCTGGGGCTAAAATGTCATCAAATGGTGGTCCGTGACTCAAATGTTGAATAAATAGGGCCTTGGTATGAAAAAGGTTGAAAACCACTGGTCTAAAGCCCTTTGTGTCGCTAAATCATTTTGTGATTTAGCAGTCGTGACTGCAGTAAAACTGCCACAGTTTTTACCGGGCAAATTTACAACTTATATTAACTGATTAATAACGGTTGTGATATTGTTGACGTTGCATCTCGCCATCTCTCCAATTTAAAGGTAGGGGAAGTGATTTCACTTTTGTCAGATATCACCCAAAAAATATTTTTTTTCTGTTAAAATGCTCTATTATAAGGTGTGGAAACCACATATGGAGTTTCCCCCTCCCCCACGTTAGCAGAGGAGCTAATAAAAGTTCCCCAGGTCACCACAATTCTCCTCCAATCAGGAGCGAGCAGCAGGTTCACATAGTGTAGCTACTGTTGGGGGGCCCCTAGTGCACCAGGCTGGTACTACACCATGAATTTCAAATCACTTCCCCTACCTTTAAGGGGTTCAGTGTCTTGCCCAAGGACACTTTGACATGTCGACAGGATGAGGAGGAGGAGCAGCAGCCGGGATTCGAACCGCCGACCCTCCCAGATCATTGTGGGTGACCATTGCTGCTGTGCCTCCTGCCTATAGAGACTGTGGTGTTTTCAGGGGGTGAATAAATGTACTGTGACACATGGAGTGGCGTTGAGTCCTCTGAACCAACACACTGCCTGTTAGGATGACATATGGCCCCAACAGGGACACGCACAGGGTCCACGCCTGGTTAAATCATGACACTTATGGGTCCACGTGCCCTTAGCTCTGGCGTTTAGCATACCTGGTTAGTCATGTCCTGCCCCCACTGGCACCTTAGCTCTGGACATAGCCCTTAGCCTCCCCGTGGCCTACCCCCCCCCCCCCCCCCCCCCCCCCACCCACACACACACTAACCAAAAATAGTTCCAGTGAAGGTGATATGACAACACAGGGCCGCCCCCCGCGGAGCAGGGAGGTGACATCACTACCTGTCTCTGTGCCACGGTGGAGCGTCGTGATGCTACTGTATGGACAGATGGTTGAGATGGCACACTGTGTTCTAGACCATCACCACACACACCCCATCCGTCACAACCAGAAATGGGTGTAAGAAGTAATATAAAATAATATTACAGTACTATCTCATTGACACTAAGGTCTCTGAGGCACTTGCCCATCGGGCAAGTGCAAGTCAGGTTCTACTTGCCCTCAGGTCATGGTCACTTGCCCCCAAAAATATATTGTAAATTTTGCATTTAAGTTTACTTCCTACTTGGGTGCTTTAAACCAGGGGTTTTCAACAGGTGGTCCGGGGACCACCAGTGGTCCCTGAGAGGGTTCCAGGTGGTCCCCAGTTGAGTTTGTTAACCAGGTGTAACTCTTGAGAGCGTAAAAATGAAACCAAATGGACCCCTGCGGGTCCATTTGGTTTCATTTTTACACTCTCAAGAGTTAAAATTCATCATCTTAATTAGCCCCAATTAACTAGAGAATGTAGAAGATTAGGTCATTTTGATCTGTATGTTAATTTGCCTGTTTTGTTTCCCAAATCCAGCCTGGAATTGTGGATAGCTAGAAAGCAGGGAAAGACACAGAGGCAGAGTGCAATGACTGCCTTCAAGACAAATTTATCTTGTGTTGTGTTATAGTGCACTAAGTTGCACACTTGCCCGATAGGGCAACCAGGTAGCAGTCTTCACTTGCCCCACCATTTTTTTTACTTGCCCCGGGCAAGTGGGCAAGTGTTAGTGTCAAGCCCTGATCATTTCATTGACACACTTCAGCTCGCATTGACCATATACCACTTATTGCAAAGCTTGTGCATGTTAGTGTGGCTCTGCTCATGTCATATCAGATCTATGAACCGAGACATACAGTAGGTCTGATATCACGTTTGATATCTCTGATAATTCTGATTATCTGCGCATCGAGAAACAGCTCACAGTCCAGGGCTTGACACTAACACTTGCCCGCTTGCCCGGGGCAAGTAAAAAAAAATGGTGGGGCAAGTGAAGACTGCTACCTGGTTGCCCGATCGGGCAAGTGCGCAACTTAGTGCACTATAACACAACACAAGATAAATTTGTCTTGAAGGCAGTCATTGCACTCTGCCTCTGTGTCTTTCCCTGCTTTCTAGCTGTCCACAATTCCAGGCTGGATTTGGGAAACAAAACAGGCAAATTAACACACACATCAAAATGACCATTAATCTTCTACATTCTCTAGTTGTGTAGACCTGGGCTAATTAAGATGATGAATTTTAACTCTTGAGAGCGTAAAAATGAAACCAAATGGACCCGCAAGGGTCCATTTGGTTTCATGTTTACGTTCTCAAGAGTTACATCTGGTGAAACTTAAATGCAAAATTTACAATATATTTTTTGGGGGCAAGTGACCATGACCTGAGGGCAAGTAGATCCTGACTTGCACTAGCCCGATGGGCAAGTGCCTTAGTGTCAACCCCTGACCGTCCATAGAAGGCATAGTAAACACGTACAGTACCTGTAGATATCTACAGGTACTGTACGTGTTTGTGTTCTATGGACTGTGATATGTTCAGTATCTTGTAGTGAAGCAGAAAATTTATCATTATAGTGCAGTGGTTTTCAACCATTTTGATACCAGGGCCCACTATTTATTCAGAATTTGAGCCACAGAGGACCAGCATTTGAGGACATTTTAGCCCCACAGATCCAAAACTAAAGATTTCTTTTGTTTTTGTTGACAATACCAGGCTGGATTTGGGAAACGAAACAGGCAAACAGATAGGAAAATGACCATTAAACATCCCTAATTGTGTAGACTTGTTAATTCTTAAAGCGCCGTTCTCGAGCTGCTCGTGGACCTCCCGTGGAGTCCCCTCCGCCAGTCACGCGGACGGCTCGTATCACGACGAGATGTAGATTTCATTCTTTAATCCAACTATTAGTCCCAGCGCATCGTCTGATGATGATCCCGTTGCTCGCTTTCATTTGGAACAGAATTGAGCGACAACTCTCTTTTTTTTGTCCCATTCACTCCCATTCAATCCAATGCATTCAAACGGCTCTCCTGTGTTTTCGCTCTGAATGGGGTTGTCGCACTGGTGAATCAACTAGCGCTACACGGCTCTTCCTGACTTGTGACCCGGATGTATATGGGCAGATCGCCAGATGATCGATTAGGCAAGACAACAGACACAGCATAACAGAAACAGCACATCCTGTTTAGGAGATCTGAGCTTCAAAATAAGGGCTTTTTTACCGATCGAACTGGTTTGAGCCGCGGCAATGGAGAGGAAACAAAGAAAATCCGATCGCGCTGAATGAGTTAAGTGGTGCTAATTCAAATGAGTGCGAAAAGTGCGTCCTTGTCCAGCCTCGACGACCTCCTTAGGGAGATGCCTGAGAGGCATCCTAACCAGATGCCTGAACAAACCTAAGCTGGTTCCTTAATATACAGTATACCTTTTTTGCATACTGTTGGTCAAAGAATGAGAGTATAGTGTAGATTAACTGCTGTTATGATCGCATAGTTTTCTATGCATTTGGAGATTTGGGGGTGTTAGACACCCCATTTGCTTTTGCAGATGGAGTCGCCCACCCTCAAATTCTATCTGCCCACCCTAGTGAGGCTTTCTAGACCCGGCCCTGGTCTGATGTCAACAAGTGAAGCAACAATGAACCCTGTGACCTCCGTGTCTACTTAGAGAGAACACTTTGCCCTGCGGCCAGTAGAGCGGCGAGCAACAATCACTGCTGTGTCACCTTTACTCTCCCCAGGTCCACACGCACACGCACGCACACGCACACGCACACGCACGCGCACGCGCACACACACACACGCACGCGCGCACACACACACACACGCGCACGCGCACACACACACACGCGCGCACACGCGCACGCACGCGCACACGCACACACACACACACGCACACACACACACACACACACACACACACAAGAGCGGTGACATGCTTAGTTGACAGTTTTACCTCAACCGAACAGTTGACGCTGCACTTTGGAGCAGGTCTTAAAGGGACATCTTTTTCTTTTTATTGGCAGGGGGGGCATGTTAATGAAAATTAACTATCCTTGGGGTCTTTATGTGTATAATATGTGGATTTAGATACCGTATTTTGCATTGAGAAAACTTCGTGTGTAATGTGTGGTTTTAGATATTTTAGATTTAGAACACTTTTGAGGGTATTTGTGTGCAATATGTGGTTTTGGATATAGATGTTAGCAGTGAGTCAGTGTCTCTGATGTCATCATCTTCCTGGACTACATATTGTCTCAGTAAAACAGCCCATCCCCCTATTCACAGGGAGGAGCAGTGCACCAAAGCATTGTGGGAATTGCAGTCCAGGAAGTAGCATTGATAGATGAAACCAACACACATCAGAGACACTGGACTCACTCACTGCTAAAAACTAAAATATCTAAAACCGCATATTACACAAAGGAAAGGATAGTGTTGTAAATCTAAAATACTGTATCTGAAATGAGAGAGAGGGGGAGGGGGTTTCAGGTCAAAGATTCAGACCTCCTTTCTCTCCTGAACGATGTCCAATGTTCAATTTGTTCTCCATTTAGGCTCCCAATAGACCTGCGCAGTGATGTCACCAGTCCTGTTCCACTAGTGGATTCCTCATTCATTTTCCTCATAGACTTTTCAGTGACGTCACCAGCCCTGTTCCACTAGTGGATTCCTCATTCATTTTCCTCAGACTTTTCAGTGACGTCACCAGCCCTGTTCCACTAGTGGATTCCTCATTCATTTTCCTCATAGACTTTTCGAAAATGGTTAATAAAAACACGATTGTGCCGCGGCCAAAGCCAACTCGGGTCGTGACAAATCATGACAACAAACACAATATCGTCATATAATATATAATTAGGAAGAAGTAGAAAACGGCAAGACTTTTTGTTTCGTTTTTCATCTTAGAAATGATTTGATTGTCCCAAAAGTTTGTGTGTGTCATCATGATTCGTCACGACTCGAATTGGCTTTGTCCGCGGCATAATCGTCTTTATATAAATTATTTTCGAAAAGTCTATGAGAAAAATGAATGGGGAATCCATTTCTGGAACAGGGGCGGTGACGTCACTGCGCAGGTCTATACAGAAACAGAAGTTAGAAAGCCACTGCTTAAAGGGCAGTCCTTACAGTCTCTGAATACCAAATACTTTGTTGGAAAGATGCGATGATGTGAGTAATAATAATTAATAGTACATCAAAACTTTATTTTTGGGAATATCTTTCAAAAGTAATGAATGTACAGGTTTTGCACATTATGTTCACAAAAATATATTGTAGCCTTTTTTTTCTTTTATGAGGGTTAAAAGTCAAAGGTTAAAAATCATTGAGTTTGTGGTACATTTTCAGAGAATAGTAGCTAAATAAATAACCACTAAACTCAAAATGAGAACTGAGAATAGTTCCAGCCTCTGTGGGGGGTATTTATATGCAAATATCATGATCAATGGCAATGAAAGACTAAACCAAAAATAAATAAATAAATAAATAAAGTAATAGTTGCCAAAAAGCAACACTGGGCCTTCCAGGGCTTATAACTCAGAGAATACTATACATCTGTTCTGTGTGCAGATTGTAGAAGGGACGCTAAAAGGTGTTACGACCGAATAAGAACTGAAAGAGGATGTAGTCCATCACCATGACTACATCTCTTCCTGTTGGGGACAACAACACGCGTCATCACTTTCACCAGTCCTCCAATCAGGGGCGTTTTGCCATTAGGCAGACTAGGCAGTTGCCTGGGGCTGCCTAAATGAATGGGGAAACACTTCTGGAACCGGGGCGGTGACGTCACTGCGCAGGTCTATATGTACATCGATGTTTTACGTTGCAATGCTGGGTATCATGGAACCTATGAAATTCATTGAGCCCCCCCTCACCAATGAAATTCATTGAAACCAATTGGGCCCGTATAGTAGGGGTTAATTTGGTTTCAATGAATTTCATTGGCGAGGGGGGCTCCAAGGAAAATCTTGCCTAGGGCTCCAAATTGCTTAGAAACGCCACTGCCTCGAATCAACAACCCTGTTGACTGGGCAGCAATAAAACCTGATGCACTGCCACGAACGCCTGACCAGAAAAAAGGATGCTGCGTTAATAATCACCATCATGTCAGCACGTTAGTGTTAATGTTTAAACTGCTGTAAAAACTGAAGAACACACTCACCTCACAGTACTGTATCTGTCACTTACACTAAACTAAATAAATTTAATTAATGTCGCCCTTTAATATCTAGAAAACTGGAAAGAGACAGCCAAATCATTTTGCGACCTCCTCCTTCTTTTGGGACCTTTTTTTTTTAAAAAAGGTCCCAAAAGATGCTATCTGGTCATGACCCTTTGATAGATCAGCCAGCCCAAACTTTTCCCCAAAACTGTCGCGACCGTTTTACAAATGGTTTATCTTTTCCTCAAACCGCGACTAGTAACTGTATTGTAGTGCAGTGCAGTGCAGTGTTTTGTAGTATAGTGTAGTGCATGTTTGCCTCCAATTGTTTTTTTATTAAGTTAAGATGGAAGGTCTGGACTCAGGGAGGCTTTGGTAACAACAATCATCATCTCCCTGTAGATGTTCTCTGTCTCTCTCTCTCTCTCCTCTCTCTCTCTCTCTCTCTCTCTCTCTCTCTCTCTCTCTCTCTCTCTCTCTCTCTCTCTCTCTCTCTCTCTCTCTCTCTCTCTCTCTCTCTCTCTCTCTCTCTCTCTCTCTCTCTCTCTCTCTCCCTCTCTCTCTCTCCTCTCTCTCTCTCTCTCTCTCTTCCCCTCCTCTCTCTCTCTCTCCCCTCTCTCTCTCTCTCTCTCTCTCTCTCTCTCTCTCTCTCTCTCTCTGTTCCTATACTTAAAATGATTTGATACACTACTACTGCTACTAACTAACTACAGCTGTGTCACCACTAAACCAACAGCATTTCATCATTGAAAACAGAAAACTCTCTGAGTCAGACCTTTAGCTTTATGCATGCTGCGTGTCTGTTGCAATTTCAGCAACAGCTGATGTTATTATTGATGATTTACTTGACTAATAAAAGTCCTGTAACTGAAAATGGTATGCGTGTGGCTTCTTCGCCCGTGGCGCGAAGCAACACGGGCGATGAAGCCGCACCCATACCATTTTCTCTTGCCCCTCCAACATGTTCTCTTGCCCCCCCAAATGGGACATGTTACATCCGCCCCTGCCCCCCAGTCCTATACCTAGCACTGTGTGTTCTCTCATAATCCTCTCTCTCTCTGACCAGTTCACTCAGTGTCAGTCGTTCTGCAGAGCCCCAGAGCAGAGTCACGTCACAGTTTGACATGCTGCATTCTTAACTGTGACATCAAACCCCAGGGAATGGGCAGAGAGAGAGAGAGAGAGAGAGAGAGAGAGAGAGAGAGAGACGAAAGAGAGAAAATCATTCAGCGACCGAGACCTAGGTTGCGACCAATGCCTAAAACGTTCACAACCGATTGAAAATCGTCCGTTTAACACATTAACCGCTGTTCCTTGCCGTTCCCCTGCACCAAAGTCGTGGATTAATGGATTCCATTCTGTAATTGATCTTTTAATCCAAACACTGCGTCATTTTCTTGCATTTCATTTGGGACAGAATGGGTGATAAAATAAAATAAGAAATAAAAAATACCCCTGCACCCATTGTATCCCATGCAATCAAATGGCATGATCCAGTCAGATTCTACCTAGCCTGCCCTAACCTGAAATGATTTTGGCCTAGGGGAGGGGGCGGGGTGCCGTCTGTTTTCGGACGGCAGATGATCTGATCTGATCTGATCTCACTAACGTGTCGTCAACTCAGCCCCGGCCCCTCCCCCTACCTACTGTCCACTGCTGTGATACGTCACATCATTTGGAGCCACACCCACCCCGGAAGCTTGACTCCTCCCACTCCTAGGCCACCTAGGTGTAACAAATTAGTCCAGGCTTTACGCTTTCGCACAACGCGGACGAAAATGAAAGCCTGGGTGTCGAGGCTAGGGTCGCAGCGGTTTCACAATCCTTAGGAAAAAGGTTGACCGTTTGTAAAATGGTAGCCGGGGTTCACAACCTATAGTATATAAGCATCGGCCGCGGCGAATTTAAGCATCAGTAGCGACCTAATTCAAGGTGACAAAACTGATCTCGCTGAGAGAGAAAGAGAGAGAGAGAGAAAGCCCATAGTGACACTCTCTCTGCTGAATTGCTTCACTTCACTTCACACAAGGTGAGTATATTAACAGGACGGACGGCGGGGGACTGCAGCGTCTCAGAAGGCTGCCCTCGCCCTGGGCTGTGAGCAGGGCCGGATCTATGCATGGGCATGGGGGGGCAATGCCCCCTTAAATGCCCTGACTGCCCCACCAAACATGATGGCATGGAAACAACCCAAATTTCAAATATATTTCAAATTAAAGTGCTTATAATTAAAATGATTTGAAAACACTACCACTGCTACTGCCCACTGAGCACAACACGGTTAAAACACGTATGGTCTAAATGTAACACGTGATTTACACCGGCTAGATGGGGTGTTTTTTAAGTGCTGCGTAGCAAGCACTTCCTTAGACGATTCACCAGCTGTGTGCGTGCTAACCGGCACAACCTCAACATATCTGCGTGCTAACCGGCACGGTTTGCTCTGCATGTTGCCACATAAGAGAGAAACAAGCAAGTTGCCACATAAGAGAGAAACAAGCAAAAACCGTGCCGTTAGCATGCAGACACGCAGATCTTGAGAATCGTGCCGCTTAGCACGCACACAGCTGGTGAAGACCACACACACGCAGCACTTTCTTTCACACGGGTGTGATTTTTTTAGACCAGTTTAGTTTTTTTGCAGACATATTGATAAAAATATAACAACCGTACGTTGCATACCTGATCTCTGCATGCAGCCTAAACACATTTAAGGGTTGTTAGTGGGTAAATAAGCTTGGTGTTTATCACGTGTGTTGGCTAGACGTGTTTTAAACTTTCACTTTTACACCATTTTTACCGATTTTTAGACGTGTTGTATAGCCACAAAAACACGTGTTATCAACGTGTTTTTTAGACCAAAAAAATGCCCAGAGGTAACTAACTACAATTGTGTTACCACTAAACCAACAGCATTTCATCATTGAAGCCCATCACATCACGTGTCTGTTGCAACTTCAACAACAACTGATGTTAACTGACGTTATTATTGATGTTTTTATGTCCTAAAATAAGTCCTGTAACACTGAAAATGGTATGGGTTGCGACTTCATGATGAAGTCGCCCCCATACCATTTTCTCCTGCCCCCCCCCCACCCCCCCCCTCCCCCCAATTGGGAAATGTTACATCTGCCCCTGGCCCTGAGCACCTACAGTAATCTAGTTCCTTCATCTTCACTGGGATGAAATGAAGTGGAAGTGAAAAGAGAAAAGCAGTGCCTTGCATTTGGACAAAGCCCAGGGATAACCGCTTTCACCGTAGCACAAATACAATTGTGACCCACATGGACACACATGGTGATAAGCGGCCGGTTTGGGCATAACACGACTCCAACACAGTTATATGCCCCAATGCACTTGTTTCAATAGTTCAGGCCCTGCAGTCTTGTTTGTGTTCAGGTCCTTGCAGTAAACAGTAAAGAATGCTTACATGAAATTCTGTAACCTAAATTTACATACACTGCTATCTTGGGGGATTGGGGTTAATTCACCTATTTCACAGCCAGCACGCGCTGGCCTCTAGTGGGATAAATGGGGGGACACCGACACTGGGGGGGACCCGACCACTGACTGTCATTGCACAAACGGCCATTGTTTTGTGCAATGACAGTCAGTGGTCGGGTCCCCCCCAGTGTCGGTGTCCCCCCATTATCCCCACTAGAGGGCAGCACGCGCTGGCAGTGAAATAGGCGTATTGTTTTACATTCGTTGCTTTCTTTAGTTATAAATATTTTAGCTATGGAGGGGGGACATTTAGAACATGGTCCTAAATACATTCGTTTTGTTGACAAATTTGAAAGCAATTTCGTTTTTCGAATAAATTTCTAATAAACCCCAGGAAATTACATCTCGTCACAAATGACTGAATGTGACAAACTGCCATATAGACCTGCGCAGTGACGTCACAGCCCCTGTTCCAGAAACGGATTCCCCATTCATTTTTCTCATAGACTTTTCGAAAATAATTTATATATATAAAGACAAAGCCAACTCGGGTCGTGATGAATCATGATGGCACACACAATCTTTTGGGACAATCAAATAATTTTGAAGATGAAAAACAAAACAAAAAGTCTTGTATCATGCCGTTTTCTACTTCTTGCTAATTAGATATTATATGACGATATTGTGTTTGTTGTCATGATTTGTCACGACCTGAGTTGGCTTTGGCCGCGGCGCAACCGTGTTTTTATTAACCATTTTGGAAAAGTCTATGAGGAAAATGAATGAGGAATCCACTAGTGGAACAGGGCTGGTGACGTCACTGATGATTGAACCTCTGTGGCCAGTTATAATAAACTCAAACCTTAATTTATAACATTCAAATATTCTTCATTTTTTTACACATTAGAATCTTTAGAGATGGCAGATATTATCGGCCCTCCGATATTATCGGCCGATAAAAGCTTTCAAATTTCATATCGGAAAATATCGGTATCGGTATTTACAAACTGGAAATTATGACTATTTACAGAGATGTAGACTCAGCGCTACGGTCATGTTTATACCATTACTTTTGTACTTTACTCAAGTAGGCTACATGTTGAATTTATAGTTGTATGGAGTATTTCTAGGCTATAACATGAATTCGTATTTATACTAAATGTTTATTTATATTAAATATTTGTATAGTAATAGTTTCTGTTATTTTTCCACCACTGGAGGCCGCATATATCGGTATCGGTTGATATCGGTATCGGGAATTAGAAGTTGGATAATATCGGGATATCGGATATCGGTAAAAAAAAGTCCATATCGGGGATCTCTAAGAATCTTCTTTCAAGTATGGAATATGCGTTTGTAGCACAAAGCTAGCCTGGTTGAAATCTCTCAGACAGCGGACAATTTCCGACTCAAGCTTCAGGAAGCTGAAATAGAGTCTGATAAACAGGCTAGCACAAAGCGTCTCTACGCCGAGTCTCTCCAGCGTGACTGAACTTCTCATTTCGGCGCTTGTATTCACAAACTTATTTTTGGTCATAGGTGAGAAAAGGAACGAAGATTGTTCAGCAGACAGAGAGCTTTGCCTTCTGGCCCAGCTCTGTTTTTGTCAGTGCGGTCAGTACAGTGACTGCAAATGTCAGCCAAATATGTATTCAATCAATCACTCAATGAAAACAGGACATGAATTATTGAAACAAGTGCATTTGGGCAATATAACTCTGTCCGAGTGATATACCCAAACAACCAGCCGGTAATTTACTCCTCCCTCTTTTCTATCTGCACCCCAATCTCCTCTTCGCCACCCAAAAGAAGAGCTACAGGTCCAGGGGTGGATGTAATATATTTCCCAATTGGGGGGCAGGAGAAAATGGTATGGTATCGCCTGTGACGCTTCGTGCCACGGGCGATGAAGCTGCACCCATAACATTTTCAGTTACAGGACTTTTATTGGCATAGGCATCAATATTGAGATCAGTTGTTGTTGAAGTTGCAACAGACAAGCATAAAGCTAAAGGTCTGACTCAGAGAGTTTTCTGTTTTCAATGATGAAATGCTGTTGGTTTAGTGGTGACACAGCTGTAGTTAGTTAGTTAGTTAGTTAGTAGTAGTAGTAGTAGTAGTAGTAGTGTTCCAGATCACTTTAAATGTAGGCACTTTAATTTAAAATATCTTGGGTTGTTTTACATGCCGTCGTGTTTGGTGGGGCAGTCATTGCCCCCCTCCCATGCCCATGCCCTAGATCCACCCCTGTACAGGTCTATTTCTAGCGTACATGTCCACAACCTATCATAGCGGATGCCGTGGTTCTATAGTTATTAGTGTTCGATTTCACTCCACCTCCTCCCCCTCCTCCTCCTCAATCTAAAATAGCCTCCTATTGTTTTCCTGTCGCTGTTGGCAACTCACCTCAGCACCTGGATGCTCCATGCCACCGCAGACAGCGATACCTCCACCTACCGCTTGATTTATTTACCCGCTCATGTTATTTTTGGTTACTACACTGGCATGGCTCCCAATTCCTCTCAGCAAATCACTCCATCGCTGCGTAGGTTGAAACGAAGCGGTGGTAGAAACAGGGGAGGATCTATGCCTGGGCATGGGGGGCAATGCCCCCTTAAATGCCCTGACTGCCCCACCAAACACAATGGCATGCAAAACAACCCAAGATATTTCAAATTGCTTATATTTAAAATGATGTGAAACACTACTACTGCTATTAACTAACTACAGCTGTGTCACCACTAAACCAACAGCAATAACTCATTGAAAACAGAAAACTCTCTGAGTCAGACCTTTAGCTTTATGCATGCTGAAACTTCAACAACAACAACTGATGTTATTATTGATGCTTCTCTTGCCATAGCATGGGCAACTTACACATCTGTGACAGCCACCATCAATGCTGAAAGGCACATCCAGGTTTCGGAGCAAGTTTGGAACACATACTGCCATCCAAGCAATGACTTCTTCAGGGACATCCCTGATTATTTCACCAAAGACAATGCCAAGCCGCACATTCTGCACATGTTACAACAAGACTTGATAGTCTGTAGATGTACATACATAGATGTACATAGAGTACTACCAGACTGACTTGCTTGCAGTCTAAACCATCGCCAATTGAAAGTGTATGGCGCATTATGAAGTGCAAATTATGACATTCAAGACCCCGAAATTTTGAACAACTTAAGCCACGTAAGCAAGAATGGTAAAGAATTTCATCTACAAACTCAGTTCCCAAACATTTATGAGTGTTTTAGAAGGAAAGGTTATCTAACACAGTGGTAAAGATACCCCTGTCCCAACTTTTCTGAATCGTGTTGCAGGGTTCAAATTCAAAATGAGCAAATATTTGCAGAAAAACAATAAAGTTTATCAGTTTGAACATTAAGTATCTTGTCTTTGTAGGGTATTCAACTAAATACAGGTTTAGGATGATTTGTCTACATTTTTCACAACGTCAGAACTATTTTGGATTTGGGGTTGTACTGTATATAATAATTAGATTTTTCTCCTCTCCTGAACTGTTAGTCTTGCCCCAATGACTCAACCTCAGTCACAAACGGTCACATATATTGCGTATGTGTCGCACAAACAAAAAAAACTAAACTCTTAGTAAGGGACTAGTGGTCTAGATCAGGGGTTTTCAACCAGTGGTCCGGGGACCACCAGTGGTCCTTGAGAGGGTTCCAGGTGGTCCCCAGCTAAGTTGTTTAACCAGATGTAACTCTTTAGTTTCATTTTTACACTCTCAAGAGTTAAAATATTCATCATGTTGAATTAGTCCAAATCTACACAATTAGAAGATTAATGGTCATGAACAGAAGCAAAAGAAATCTTTAGTTATGGGCTCTGTGGCTAAAGTGTCCTCAAATGGTGTAGTAAAAAGGTTGAAAACCCGCTGGTCTAGATGTCCCAGGCAGTGCGTGGCACCGCTCTCTGGCCATGCCACAGCGTCGCAGCAGCCCAGGTGGTGCAGGTGGTTCAGTGTTACTGCAGACCTCCGCCTGCATTATTCACCGGCTTTCGGAGGCATTACTTATTCAGCGCAGGGAGGAGAGCTTACATTAACTACATTGAGCGGTTCTTTCTTTCTGCAAAGATACAGAGACCACACAGCGGAGTGACATTGAGACAAGCAGGCTGAAGTCATTCAGTGGTCCCTTGAGGGCCCACCCGAGTCTTCTGATATGCAGGGCGGATCTAGGCATGGGCATGGGGGGGCAATGTCCAGTCTGCCCCACCAAACATGATGGCATGCAAAACAACTAAGTGCTTATATTTAAAATGATGTGAAACACTACTACTGCTACTAACTAACTACAGCTGTGGCACCACTAAACCAACAGCATTTCATCATTGAAAACAGAAAACTCTCTGAGTCAGACCTTTAGCTTTATGCATGCTGCGTGTCTGTTGCAACTTCAACAACAACTGATGTTATTATTGATGCTTAATTGCCCAATATAAGTGCGGCTTCATAGCCTGTGTCGCTTCGCGATACAGGCGATGAAGCCGCACCCATACCATTTTCTCTCGCCCCCCTCCCAATTGGGAAATGTTACATCCGGACCTGCCTGGAAGCTGTCCACAGGGCCTTCACACTAGTAGGAGTGTGTGTGTGTGTGTGACTGTGTGTGTGTGTGTGTGTGTGTGTGTGTGTGTGCGTGCGCGCACGCGCCGCACGTGTATATTTAAGTATGCTTGAGCAAAGACATGCCACACACTGTCATGTCAATTAGCACTAATGTATGCACACTCGTTCACAACTAGACACGTCGCACGCACACGTATGCGCGTTCGGGGCACACACGCACACATACGGTACATAGAAATACACTTTGGAGTTTGGGGGCATGCTTAAATAGTTAGAATAAATAGTTAAATAGGTGATCTGCAAGCACACAACTGATCACAACATAGACACTATGTTGTGACCCTATACTGTATAGTCCTGCTCTGACACTCGGGCGTGCGATGTTGACAATGGCATGCAAATAATATACAATATGCATGACTAAAGTATAGAAGTAAATGTCTGACCCAGCCTGAATATTTTAGTAGCTGTACACCCGACTCCCAAATGAACCAGAATATAACTAGGAATGTCCCGACACAATTTTTTATTTTCCCGATACGATCCTGAAGCAGGGCTTGACACTAACACTTGCCCGCTTGCCTGGGGCAAGTAAAAAAAATGGTGGGGCAAGTGAAGACTGCTACCTGGTTGCCCGATCGGGCAAGACCTCTGTCTTTCCCTGCTTTCTAGCTATCCACAATTCCAGGCTGGATTTGGGAAACAAAACAGGCAAATTAACATACACATACATTCTCTAGTTGTGTAGATAATTGGGATAATTAATATGATGAATTTTAACTCTTGAGAGTGTAAAAATGAAACCAAATGGACCCGCAAGGGTCCATTTGGTTTCATTTTTACGTCCTCAAGAGTTACATCTGGTTAACCAACTTAACTGGGGACCACCTGGAACCCTCTCAGGGACCACTGGTGGCCAAGTAGGAAGTAAACTTAAATGCAAAATTTACAATATATTTTTGGGGGCAACTGACCATGACCTTAGGGTAAGTAGAACCTGACTTGCACTTGCCCGATGGGCAAGTGCCTTGGAGACCTTAATGACAACCCCTGCTGATGCCACAATTACTGTGTTACCGCTATCAAATACTGACACCAGAGAAAAACATATAGAATAATATGAAAATGAAAAAAAGATCTTACATGAAGTCTGCCGACCGGGAATAACAGACTTCTCAGACAATCGTGCACTAAAGGCAACTCCAAAGCAAATTCTACATGACCCGACATTTTATTTACCTGCCATAGTGTCAACCATTTACGCCTGGAGTTGGGGGTTGGTCTAACGACAAACCCGAACAGACGCAGCTGATTGGACAGCAGCCCTGTCATTCAACGGTGCAACAGTTACAGCGTTGAACAACAAACACGTTGGACCTATGACAAATAGTTTCTTTAAAGAAGCGTTGGGTTGTATAAACATCATCTGACATTTTACTGCTTTTGTTCTCATGCTAGTAGCGCTGGTTGTGTGGTTGGCCAGCAGGCTAGCCCATTAGCCACATAATCGACAACAACCTCTGGTTTGTTTGGTATGAACCAAGCCCCTCCCCCTTGAAATATCACAGACAGCGGACAGTTTCAGACTCAAGCTTCAGAAAGCTGAAATCCAGTCTGATCACTGGTATATTCACCATAGTGTCAACCCCTTACCCCTGTGTCTGATCACTGGTTAGACTGGTATATTCACCATAGTGTCAACCCCTTACCCCTGTGTCTGATCACTGGTTAGACTGGTATATTCACCATAGTGTCAACCCCTTACCCCTGTCTGATCACTGGTTAGACTGGTATATTCACCATAGTGTCAACCCCTTACCCCTGTGTCTGATCACTGGTTAGACTGGTATATTCACCATAGTGTCAACCCCTTACCCCTGTGTCTGATCACTGGTTAGGCTGGTATATTCACCATAGTGTCAACCCCTTACCCCTGTGTCTGATCACTGGTTAGACTGGTATATTCACCATAGTGTCAACCCCTTACCCCTGTGTCTGATCACTGGTTAGACTGGTATATTCACCATAGTATCAACCCCTTACCCCTGTGTCTGATCGCTGGTTAGACTGGTATATTCACCATAGTGTCAACCCCTTACCCCTGTGTCTGATCACTGGTTAGACTGGTATATTCACCATAGTGTCAACCCCTTACCCCTGTGTCTGATCACTGGTTAGACTGGTATATTCACCATAGTGTCAACCCCTTACCCCTGTGTCTGATCACTGGTTAGACTGGTATATTCACCATAGTGTCAACCCCTTACCCCTGTGTCTGATCACTGGTTAGACTGGTATATTCACCATAGTGTCAACCCCTTACCCCTGTGTCTGATCACTGGTTAGACTGGTATATTCACCATAGTGTCAACCCCTTACCCCTGTGTCTGATCACTGGTTAGACTGGTATATTCACCATAGTGTCAACCCCTTACCCCTGTGTCTGATCACTGGTTAGACTGGTATATTCACCATAGTGTCAACCCCTTACCCCTGTGTCTGATCGCTGGTTAGGCTGGTATATTCACCATAGTGTCAACCCCTTACCCCTGTGTCTGATCGCTGGTTAGGCTGGTATATTCACCATAGTGTCAACCCCTTACCCCTGTGTCTGATCACTGGTTAGACTGGTATATTCACCATAGTGTCAACCCCTTACCCCTGTGTCTGATCGCTGGTTAGGCTGGTATAGTCACCATAGTGTCAACCCCTTACCCCTGTGTCTGATCGCTGGTTAGGCTGGTATATTCACCATAGTGTCAACCCCTTACCCCTGTGTCTGATCGCTGGTTAGACTGGTATATTCACCATAGTGTCAACCCCTTACCCCTGTGTCTGATCACTGGTTAGACTGGTATATTCACCATAGTGTCAACCCCTTACCCCTGTGTCTGATCACTGGTTAGACTGGTATATTCACCATAGTGTCAACCCCTTACCCCTGTGTCTGATCACTGGTTAGACTGGTATATTCACCATAGTGTCAACCCCTTACCCCTGTGTCTGATCGCTGGTTAGACTGGTATATTCACCATAGTGTCAACCCCTTACCCCTGTGTCTGATCGCTGGTTAGACTGGTATATTCACCATAGTGTCAACCCCTTACCCCTGTGTCTGATCACTGGTTAGACTGGTATATTCACCATAGTGTCAACCCCTTACCCCTGTGTCTGATCGCTGGTTAGGCTGGTATATTCACCATAGTGTCAACCCCTTACCCCTGTGTCTGATCACTGGTTAGACTGGTATATTCACCATAGTGTCAACCCCTTACCCCACTGTCTGGTTAGACTGGCATATTTGCCAATAGTAATCCGACCGGATAATGACAAATATGTGCCAATAATGATATTTTTGCAGTATTTGCTGCTACCAATGACAAAATAGAGCCGCTACTTTTGTCCGATACAGTATCGAGACATCGCTAAAATTTAAGCATTACTCCCATCATCTGTTTCTCACATTTTACTACACTTGTGGCCCTTGCAAATACTAAGTGCTATTCACACACACACACACACACACACACACACACACACACACACACACACACACACACACACACACACACACACACACACACACACACACACACACACACACACACACACACACACACACACACACACACACACACACCACCCCCCTCTTCTTTTCAGGTCAGCTTGGTAGAGTAGCACTCTATGTTAATGAGATACTCCCCTTTCATGGCAGATGGAAAATGTGCAACCTGCCGCTCTCCTCTCCTCCTCGTCCTCCCTTCAGCTCCCCTCCCCTCCCTCCCCTACCCTCCGGCCTGATGTCGACCATCTCGGCATCAGACCGGTCGGTGGCGCGCCACCGCCACCGTATCGGGTGATCGGGGGAAACTTAACTGTTTCTGTACTGTACGCGTTTTGGTGTTCTAAGCATTATGTTTATTACTATGCTTTAGCTATTGAAATTTGATATTTGATATTTTTTAAATATTCATGAAAATGTGGCGCATACAGTATGTTTGAATACATTATTTCAGAAGCAAACATTTTTAACTCAAATCTTTGCTTCTGGGTGGATCCCTAGAACAACATGTTTTCAGATGGGGCTCCGCTGCAAATTATAGATGATCAGTATCACTGACACAGGAACATGGATGAAAAAACAGAATCTATTGTCAGGAACTAGAATCTAGTGTCAGAACTAGAATCTAGTGTCAGAAACTAGAATCTAGTGTCAGAAACTAGAATCTAGTGTGTCAGAAACTAGAATCTAGTGTCTCAAAAACTAGAATCTAGTGTCAGAAACTAGAATCTAGTGTCAGAAACTAGAATCTAGTATCAGAAACTAGAATCTAGTGTCAGAAACTAGAATCTAGTGTCTCAAAAACTAGAATCTAGTTTCTCAAAAACTAGAATCTAGTGTCTCAAAAACTAGAACTCTAGCATCAGAAAGTAGATTCTAGCATCAAAAACTACAACCTAGCGTCGGGAGCTACAATCTAGCGACTGGGACAACAATGTAGTGTCCGAAACTAGAGGGAAGCGTCACAAACTAGAATGTACAGTAGCTTCAGTCAATGGAATCTCATGTCAGAAACTAGAACCTAGTGTCATGAACTAACAATCTAGTCAGGACAAAAGGGTTTAAAAAAGGCCCAGTGGCGACAGGGGGGTGGTGGGGGGTGGGAGGGGGTAGCCGGGCCAGCCGGACGGCCGGGCCCATGCCGCGGCGCGCTGCGTGGCACCGCAGAGGCAGTGGAAACAAACGCCTCACCCCTTCATCAATATTGCAGCGTCAGCCCTGGTGAAAACCAACACCGGCCAACATATTCCATCATGTCACTGGAAGACAGGATCGGATGCCCTGCCTTGACATGCCAACATTGTTGCCTCCGTACAAACAGTGACGCAAACCCACTCCATTTTTCATGGAGGAGGAGGAGACGCCGCTATGGAAAAGAAAGGAGCTCTAGGCTCTTTTTTCTTTCTTTCTTTCTTTCTTTCTTTCTTAGCTACGAGTCCTGCACCGCTTCTTCTTGGCATTAAGTAGGCCAAAGGTGGTTCTCTCCTTCCTGCTCGTGGTCGCAGAGCGGTGCGAAAACGTGAACACCAGCTCCTCCTGCTGGTCATCTGCTGGAAGGGCATCCTGGCAAATCGATATGTGTTTATTATGGTCTCCAATGGACCAGTTGCGACAGTCTGTTGTCGTGGGGATGCAGCGATATGTAGACGGTAGCAACGTCAACATAATGGATGCAAGTAGCATGTCCCTAGGTTCCTGGAATGAAGGCAAATTCAACCTTGCTTTGAGGCAGATTCTGAATATATGGGTCTGATCTCTACAAGCCATACCTTGTTGTAAAGGTGACTAATCAATGATTGAAACGATATAAGATAGAATACAAATTAATATTGTTAAGGTTATCAACTGGCAGAAACAAGGAGCATCTCATGCATCAGCGGCAGGAACAGTTTATATTTTAAAGAGGACAACAAAGGACAACAAAGTCCGAATTAGCCAGTTGTGTAATGAAAGGTGTTCTTCATCAAAGATGAAGCATTAAGCTAAAGGTCTGACTCAGAGAGTTTTCTGTTTTCAATGATGAAATGGTTTAGTGGTGACACAGCTGTAGTTGGTTAGTAGCAGTAGTAGTATTTCAAATACTTTTAAATATAAGCACTTTATGTTTGGTGGGGCAGTCTGGCATTTAGGGGGCATTGCTCCCCCATGCCTAGATCCGCCCTTGCATGACAGTGTTAAGGGTTGAAAGGTTTAACAATGACGCCAACCTGTAGGTAGGTCTATAGCGGTAACAGTAACCTGTAGATATAGCTCTATAGCGGTAACGGTAACCTGATCGGGTCGCAGAAGCTTTCAGACACTCCGTTATGAGGTAAACCTGCTCTGGGAAATCTAACTCACGTCTGAGTGTCGTCATCATACCACACTGTGTGTGTGTGTGTGTGTGTGGTGTGTGTGTGTGTGTGTGTGTGTGTGTGTGTGTGTGTGTGTGTGTGTGTGTGTGTGTGTGTGTGTGTGTGTGTGTGTGTGTGTAACAAAGCATTACATCACTGACTACAATTTTTTAGCAAGTAACTCGTTAGGGTAAGTTTCCCCAACCGTGGCGTTCGCGTGTGTACAGTATATATGTGCGTGCTTGTGTCTGCATGCCCTCGTACTTGTGTATGTGTGTGTGTGTGTGTGTGTGTGTGTGTGTGTGTGTGTGTGTGTGTGTGTGTGTGTGTGTTGTGTGTGTGTGTGTGTGTGCACATGAGTGTGTGGTGGTCTGGTTGAGGTCAGAGCTGGATCACATTTAATCTGTTCTTGGTTTTCCAGTGCACTCCGAGGACCGACTCTGACACGATGCTGATCCATTATTCACAAGTGGTCAGCCGCTAGTGTGTTTTGCATGTGTGTGTGTGTGTGTGTGTGTGTGTGTGTGTGTGTGTGTGTGTGTGTGTGTGTGTGTGTGTGTGTGTGTGTGTGTGTGTGTGTGTGTGTGTGTGTGTGTGTGTGTGTGTGTGTGTGTGTGTGTGCGCGTGTGCGCGCGCATGCACCTCTCCACAAACACAGACTGAATCTCAGGCTTTTGCTGCTACTTTTTTATACTACAGGTATATTAGAATTCTACACATGATTCTGTGGTCAAAAACATGTCATCCATTTGGGGATACTTGTGGCACAAAATTGTACTGCAGGCACAGGTACTGAGAATACGTTACGTCATGGTACTGAGGAGGCGTAGCGCCATGGCAACGACCTAGGAGATACCGGTGTGTGTCACATCACATGACCCTCCCAGGCACATTTCCTGTTTCCTCTGTGCATTCTCAACATATGAGAGAGGGGGGTTCTATTTCTTCAGGGATGGGTCGATTCACTTACCTCACAATACGATACAATATTGATAATTAAGGTCTAATTCTGAGATGAACAAATTAATGAATAGATCTAGATAATCATAAAAAAAAAAATCGATTTTCAACCTCGCACTCCGATATGGATATCATGGCATTAAGAATCGCGATATATTGGTGTATCAATTTTTTTTGCCCACCCCTACTTACACCCTGTAGCTATTATAGACATATAGCCCCGGGTTTAAAACCAGCAACCCCTGAACCACTGCAAAAAAATAAAAATAAAAATAAAATGAATTTGACACACTGGTC
The DNA here is from genome assembly GCA_039105355.1 of Benthosema pterotum. Lineage (NCBI taxonomy): Eukaryota > Metazoa > Chordata > Actinopteri > Myctophiformes > Myctophidae > Benthosema > Benthosema pterotum. The sequence continues at coordinate 1,718,238 of CM076987.1, read as the reverse complement.
AATGTATTGATGACCCTGGTCATCGATGACCAGGGTCATCGATGACCAGGGTCATCGATGGGTCACTCTGCGTTGACCCGGTGAGCGTAATCAGGTCAGACAAAGTGAGTCTGACTTCGTCCACTGTTTGAGTGATTTCAAGGGGGAGGGGTTTGGTTCAGACTAGTCTTGGCGATATTGATTTTTTAAATATCGGTATTGATAACGTCTGAATTAGCTCGATATTGGATATTACCGGTATTGACCACGAGATAGCAATAGCGTGCAATCAGAGTCGGACACATGCCACCAGTCACCTAGTTCTCAGAATTGTGACATTGAGGGGTCAGAAACTGAGTGCTGCTGTACAAGCAGCCTAACTAGGGACAAATTGGAGTTGGAAATACATTGTTCTCAATAAGCCTAGCACAAATAAGAGCTATTTTAAGCACATGTGCAAGGCGACAATTGTTTTAAAGTATTGTATAGTTACAACAAAAAGTCTGTAATATTTATGTTGTAGTATTATTACAAAACTGGGGTTACAAACCTAACCTAAGTACTGTAATAAGTGAGCAGCATCGCTCATAATAATAAAATACACTATAATGTCGGTATTTGACGATATTCGGTATTCTATATTTTTTATAAAACCAACGGTATTACTCGGTATTGATTTCCAATATCGCGGTAAAGGGTAATACCGGTATATTGCCCAATACTAGTTCAGACCAAACAAACCAGAGGTTGTTGTCAATCATGTTGCTAATTTTGTTTGCTAACCAATAAACACAGCCAACCAGTGCTACTAGGATGTGAACAAAAGCAGTAAAATATGTCGGATGATGATAACCCGACGCTTCTTTAAAGAAACTATTTATCATCATCGTTTTAACGGACAGAGTGATACGTGTGTGATTCACCGCAGTTGCAGAAGCCATGTTTGTTGTTTGACACTGTAACTGTTGCACTGTTGAGTGACGGGACGATTTATTCTGCATTTTAGCCACGGACCACGTTTTGTTGAGTTTAGTCTCTCGGACGCAAAATTAAGGAATTTCAAGTTTGTGTCCACAATTTAGGAGAATTAACTGACCGTTGGAACGTTGATCAAAAATAACAATTCTTCTACTTTTTCCAATTGTGTATATTCTTGAAAATTAAGTAATTCCATGTTTAAAGATGATATGATTTAACTCTTGAGAGCGTTGTTTAGCTCAGAACCACCTGGAATCTTCTCAGGGACCACTAGTCGATCACCTGTTGAAAACCCCTGGGCTAAATACACGTTGGTACCGAAGGAAATTATAATGTAGTTTGACAATAGAAGGCCAGACCAGGAGTCTCGATGGGCTAGCATTGATGGGTCTGAACCAGGCTATACCGAGCCTTCTGGTATTCTACTCAGCCACGCGGTCACCGTGGGTTCAAGCCCCTCAGCACAGAGATGCTTTTTATAGTGACAATGACAGAGACGCTGCAGGGAGAGAGTCTGTCTGTCTGTCCGTCTGACACAAGAGAGTGTCTGTCCAACTGTGTGTCCTGACACCTAAGGTGTCAACCCCCCTGCCCTCCACACACACACACACACACACACACACACACACACACACACACACACACACACACACACACACACACACACACACACACACACACACACACACACACACACACACACACACACACACACACCAGGGGCGGATGTAACATTTGCCAATTGGGGGGGGGGGGGCAGGAGAAAATGGTATGGGGGCGGCTTCATCGCCCGTGGCGCTTCGCACCTATACTATTTTCAGTTACAGGACTTTTATTAGTCAAGTAAAGCATCAATAATAACATCAGTTGTTGTTGAAGTTGCAACAGACACGCAGCATGCATAAAGCTAAAGGTCTGACTCAGAGAGTTTTCTGTTTTCAATGATGAAATGCTGTTGGTTTAGTGGTGACACAGCTGTAGTTAGTTAGTAGCAGTAGTAGTGTTTCAAATCATTTTAATTATAAGCACTTTAATTTGAAATATCTTGGGTTGTTTTGCATGCCATCGTGTTTGGTGGGGCAGACAGGGCATTTAGAGGGGCATTGCCCCCCCCATGCCCATGCCTAGATCCGCCCCTGCCACATACCCTCCCCAGGGGGACAGTACAGTGGAACTTTCCACTCCGACTCCCAGAAGTCATCCTTTGTCATTATCAGGTCTTCATCCTTCCTCCCAGGGATGAGGTGTCAGGGTGACCTCTCAGTGATGTGACATAACCAGTAACCACAGCACGTGGGAATCACTTTACTGTCACTGTGTGTGTGTGTGTGTGTGTGTGTGTGTGTGTGTGTGTGTGTGTGTGTGTGTGTGTGTGTGTGTGTGTGTGTGTGTGTGTGTGTGTGTGTGTCTCTCCAGTGGGGACAGAGCAGTGATAGTTGTGGAGCAGCGTTCAGGCCAGGGCTGTACAGGGACAAAAAAACGTTCCGGTCATTTTCGCACAAACTTGTCCCAGGCCGGCGCACCACAACCAGTGTGCAGATAGCTAGCCTCGATCTCCAGGCTCTCATCCGTGCTGTGAGATGAGAGCCTGGATTCACGGTGCCCCCAAAGCCACTGACGGAAGTCGGGATTTCCGGAAGTTCCGGTTAGTTAACTTCCGCCGGAAGTTGCCATTAGTCACGATGCGGTGCTCCTGAAAATGAATACCCCACGGAAACATTTTATTTCTCCTTTTGTGCTCGCGAAGCTGTTATAAATGTTTAAAAGATGGAATTGTCGTTGGAATCGTTTTTTTTTGAAAATAACATTGAACAAGTCAGGCCATTTCTGCCTGGCTTACGTAGCGCTAGGCTCGACATCCAGGCTTTCATTTCCGTCTGTGTTGCGCGATAACGGAAAACCTGGACTGGATCTGTTAGCCACGGCGGCGTAGAAGTGGGAGGAGTCAACCTTTCGGGGTGGGCGTGCCTACAAATTTGACGTAGCACAGCAGTGGATGGGGCAGTAGGGAGAGGGGGAGGGGCCGGGGATGACGACACGTTGGTGAAGTCCAATCAGATCAGCTCACCTGCCGTCCAAATTCGGACGCCCCCGGGAGAGCTCCCGGCAGGCCTATTCCAGTCCGACCTATGCCTGTAAGAGCAGTCATGTGGCGCCAGCTGTAAATAAGGTCTGCAACACTGGTTTATAGAGAATCAGCTCCTATTGCTTTTAATCAACGTTTCGATCGCTTAGGATCTTCTTCAGGATTACGGTCCTAAACGTTGATTAAAAGCAATGAGCCGAGTCTCTACAAACCAGTGTTGCGAACCTTATTTCTTTTCTAATATTGTGTGTGTTTGTCACGACCCGAGTTGGTTTTGGCGCAATCGTGTTTTTATTAACCATTTTTGAAAAGTCTATGAGGAAAATGAATGAGGATTGCATTTCTGGAAACAGGGGCGGTGACGTCACTGCGCAGGTCTATTCCTAAGAACAGTAACACTTCTGCTGTACATGGTTAACTCCAGCTTTCTGAGACGTTTCCGTTGTGACTTCGTGTGAGCTGTAAACTGAGCTTCACAGCACAGTGACATTATGGATCACGAGGGGAAGCACGACTAGAGGAATATCCCAGTGGCCTTTTCACTCTATACGTGGAACAAACAGGGTGACCCTCTTGTCCCTGTCCCTCTTTGCCTGGGACAGTCCAGGGGCGGATCTAGGCATCGGGCATGGGATAAATGCCCAGTCTGCCCCACCAAACACGATGGCATGCAAAACAACTCAAGATATTTCAAAATAAAGTGCTTCTATTTAAAATGATGTGAAACACTACTACTGCTACTAACTAACTACAGCTGTGTCACCACTAAACCAACAGCATTTCATCATTGAAAACAGAAAACTCTGAGTCAGACCTTTAGCTTTATGCATGCTGCGTGTCTGTTGCAACTTCAACAACAACTGACGTTGTTATTGATGCTTTACTTGCCTAATAAAAGTCCTGTAACTGAAAATGGCATGGCATGGCTTCGCGCCACAATTACCCAATTGGGAAATGTTACATCTGCCCCTGGGACTATGGAGCCAGAACAGTCTCAATAAAGCTGAACATACACATCTGTATTCCTAATCAACATGCCCAGATTTTCAACTTGCATCTGTGATTTGTAGCTCGCATTTGTGTTCTGTATTTCAGTTTCAAATCCACACACCCAGGTTTGTAATTCCTGTTTGAATTTCAAATCCACACACCCAGGTTTGTAATTCCTGTTTGAATTTCAAATCCACAAACCCAGATTTCTATTTCCTATTTGAAATCAGAATTCACACACCCAGATCTGTGTTTCGCATTTGAATTTAAAATTCACACATCCACAATTCTATTTCGTACTTGAAATCAGAATTCACACACCCAGATCTGTCTTTTGTGTTTGCAATCTTTATTTCACACATGAGCACAGATGTGAGATTTGAGGCCCCCTGCTGGACGCCTAATGCTAACTGCTTATCTGTGAGTTGTTTTTGTAACCTCTACAGTTACAATTCTTTTTGAGACTCTCTTGACATTGGGCGGAGACGAACGTCATCATTGGCTGAGGAATCTGTCAATCATTTTGACAGCCAATGATGATGGTCTGCCTTCAGCCAATCCTAGACCTCCTTACATTGTATCAGAGCATGCTGCCTTCTTCTTCTACTGTTGCCACATCCTGTGAAAATAAGCCAAACCACAATAATGCCATAATATAATACTAATACTGCTCTTTCAAAGCATTTATCATTGTAAATACTACAATTGTGACCATTTCGGTACAATACAGTATATATACACACACCTATGCTACTATACACTCAGTAAAGACACCAGAATGATTCAGTCAGTCACTCCCCCAAAGTTCCAGACCTGATATTTAAAGAGGTACTCCACTTTCAAAAAGACTTTTGGTCATTTTATGGTCTACTCAGCCTCATGTGAACACACCAGACAGTTTATAAGTTACTCCTTTCAGTATTTAGATGTTTGATGTTCATTAGTCTGCCGGAACGTCCTTCCTATACAAACCCATTATAACTTAAAACTCCATTTTAACCATTACAGATTATTCGAAAACAACCATTCTTTTTTCTGGTGACTGATATTGTCCTCCTAATATGTGAGAGGGCTGTGGAATTTCATACAGTTTTACAGTTTTTAGTTATTTTTAAAATATTGTTTTATTCATTTGGGTAGGCTTACCCAAATACATTTTCCAAAACAATATTTTAAAAATAAATGAAACTGTAAATGAAATTCCACAGCCCTCTCACACATTAGGAGGACAATATCAGTCACCAGAAAAAAGATTGGTTGTTTTTGAATAATCTGTCATGGTTAAAATGGAGTTTTAAGTTATAATGGGTTTGTATAGATGTTAGATGTTTGATGTTCCGGCAGACTAATGAACATCAAACATCTAAATACTGAAAGGAGTAACTTATAAACTGTCTGGTGTGTTCACATGAGGCTGAGTAGACCATAAAATGACCAAAAGTCTTTTTGAAAGTGGAGTACCTCTTTAAATATCAGGTCTGGAACTTTGGGGGAGTGACTGACTGAATCATTCTGGTGTCTTCACTGAGTGTATACAGGTGCTGGTCAACGAATTAGAATAATTTGAAATAGTGCAACCTTAAAATCTTTGAATGCATTTCTTGTGCAGAAAGCAAATCAGGTGTTCACCGCACCTGTCCTACTTGTTAGAGTAATCACAGAACTGTTACCTGTAAAAAAAATTAGCTCAGCTGAGCTTTCCAAAAGGCCCATTTAGGCCATTTAACTGTGACACTGTTGTTTCATTGAATTAGAATAATGGAGAAACCGTTTCATTGAATTAGAATAATTTTTATTATAATTAGAATCATTTTCTCAGTATTTTGTGGCTGCCCCCTTGGCTTGTATGACTGCCTGAAGTCTCCGTGCAGGGGTTGACACTAAGGTCTCCAAGGCACTTGCCCATCGGGCAAGTGCAAATCAGGTTCTACTTGTCCTCAGGTCATGGTCACTTGCCCCCCCAAAAATATATTGTAAATTTTGCTTTTAAGTTTACTTCCTACTTGGGTGCTTTCAACAGGTGGCCCAGGGACCACCAGTGGTCCCTGAGAGGGTTCCAGGTGGTCCCCAGCTAAGTTGGTTAACCAGATGTAACTCTTGAGAGCGTAAAAATTAAACCAAATGGACCCTTGCGGGTGCATTTGGTTTCATTTTTAATTCATCACCTTAATTAGCCCATAGTGGTCACAGACCCAGTGGTCCCTGACTCCAGCAAAATGAGAGTTTGGAACCAAATGGAGCTGGGAGAGAGATAGATAGAGATAGCTAGTTCTTCAAATCGATGCCACGGACAGGGCTTGACACTAACACTTGCCCGCTTGCCCGGGGCAAGTAAAAAAAATGGTGGGGCAAGTGAAGACTGCTACCTGGTTGCCCGATCGGGCAAGTGTGCAACTTAGTGCACTATAACACAACACAAGATACCTGTAAATTTGTCTTGAAGGCAGTCATTGTACTCTGCCTCTGTGTCTTTCCCTGCTTTCTAGCTATCTCTACCTATCTCTCTCCCAGGTCCATTTGGTTCCAAACTCTTATTTTGCTGGGGTCAGGGACCACTGGGTCTGTGACCACTATGGGCTAATTAAGATGATGAATTTTAACTCTTGAGAGCGTAAAAATGAAACCAAATGGACCCGCAAGGGTCCATTTGGTTTCATTTTTACGCTCTCAAGAGTTACAACTGGTTAACCAACTTAGCTGGGGACCACCTGGAACCCTCTCAGGGACCACTGGTGGTCCCCGGACCACCTGTTGAAAGCACCCAAGTAGGAAGTAAACTTAAAAGCAAAATTTACAATATATTTTGGGGGCAAGTGACCATGACCTGAGGGCACGTAGAACCTGATTTGCACTTGCCCGATGGGCAAGTGCCTCGGAGACCTTAGTGTCAACCCCTGCACGGAGACTTCAGGCAGTCATACAAGCCAAGGGGGCAGCCACAAAATACTGAGAAAGTGATGATTCTAATTATAATAAAAAATATTCTAATTCAATGAAACGGCTTCTCCATTATTCTAATTCAATGAAACAACAGTGTCACAGTTAAATGGCCTAAATGGGCCTTTTGGAAAGCTCAGCTGAGCAATTTTTTTTTACAGGTAACAGTTCTGTGATTACTCTAACAAGTAGGACAGGTGCGGTGAACACCTGATTTGCTTTCTGCACAAGAAATGCATTCAAAGATTTTAAGGTTGCACTATTTCAAATTATTCTAATTCGTTGACCAGCACCTGTAGTAGCATATGTGTGTGTATATATACTGTATTGTACCGAAATGGTCACAATTGTAGTATTTACAATGATAAATGCTTTGAAAGAGCAGTATTAGTATTATATTATGGCATTATTGTGGTTTGGCTTATTTTCACAGGATGTGGCAACAGTAGAAGAAGAAGGCAGCATGCTCTGATACAATGTAAGGAGGTCTAGGATTGGCTGAAGGCAGACCATCATCATTGGCTGTCAAAATGATTGACAGATTCCTCAGCCAATGACGACGTTTGTCTCCGCCCAATGTCAAGAGAGTCTCAAAAAGAATTGTAACTGTAGAGGTTACAAAAACAACTCACAGATAAGCAGTTAGCATTAGGCGTCCAGCAGGGGGCCTCAAATCTCACATCTGTGCTCATGTGTGAAATAAAGATTGCAAACACAAAAGACAGATCTGAGTGTGTGAATTCTGATTTCAAGTACGAAATAGAATTGTGGATGTGTGAATTTTAAATTCAAATGCAAAACACAGATCTGGGTGTGTGAATTCTGATTTCAAATAGGAAATAGAAATCTGGGTTTGTGGATTTGAAATTCAAACAGGAATTACAAACCTGGGAGTGTGGATTTGAAATTCAAACAGGAATTACAAACCTGGGTGTGTGGATTTGAAACTGAAATACAGAACACAAATGCGAGCTACAAATCACAGATGCAAGTTGAAAATCTGGGCATGTTGATTAGGAATACAGATGTGTATGTTCAGCTTTATTGAGACTGTTCTGGCTCCATATGGGACAGTCCCTCATTTCCAAGACTTTTAGGGCATCACACAAATTGAGCCTCTGTCTGTCTGTCTGTCTGTCTGTCTGTCTGTCTGTCTGTCTGTCTGTCTGTCTGTCTGTCTGTCTGTCTGTCTGTCTGTCTGTCTGTCTGTCTGTCTGTCTGACTGACACACACACACACACTAGCACCGCTTATCCTGAGGCCGACGAATGTTTTGACAACATGATGACTTATTGACAACCACAAATCTGCACCGTCTGCAGGACAAAGCAAGTGTCTCTCTACAGGGAAACGGCTGCAGCATCAAAGTAGAAGCAATGTAGAGGGTAAAAAAAGGCAAAAAAAATTATAGCTAAATATAGTATATATTTTGATTTTTGGCTAGAAGGTTGCCTATAATACCTCTAGGGCTGTTAAAAGAACCCCAGTATTACCCTGGTGCCACTATATATTTCCACACTCACTCCAAAGCAAACTCGGGTCATGACAAATGATGACAACACACACAATCTTTTGGGATAATCAAATAATTTCTAAGATGAAAAACGAAACAAAGTGTTGTATCCTGCTGTTTTGTACTTCTTTAATTAATTAACTAATTAGATATTGCATGATAATATTGTGTTTGTTGTCATGATTTGTCACGACCCGAGTTGGCTTCGTCGTCCGCGGCGTAATCACGCTTATATGAACCATTTTCTAAAAATCTACAGGGAAAATGAATGAGGATTCCATTGCTGCTACCAGCTCTATACCTAATGTCCCTCAGATGAACAGCTTAGATCACATATGTCAAACTCAAGGCCCGGGGGCCAATCAGGCCCGTGAATGAATTATCTTCTTCTTCAATTCAGTCTGATTTACTTTCTCAATTAACTCAGCACTTGGTGAGGATCATAGGAGAAAAAGATTTTCCCCGAAAAATAGCATGAAAAATAGCAGGTGTTCACGTCTCATAGCGCGCCACAGAGTGGCGCGCTATGAGACGTGAACACCTGCTATTTTTCATTAAAACTTAAAACAGTTTTTAATGCAGGCAGTTTCATCTTTACAATTATCTTACCATTAAGAGACATTGGTTTTTTAAGGGAAATTACTTTTTTTTGCTGTTTGACAGTGACGTCATGGTAAACCGGTGTTGAAACACAGACCGGTATCTCCGGCCCTCGACTTGTACCAATTTTTCTGTTTTGGCCCACTCTGTATTTGGGTTTGACACCCCTGGCTTAGATAGATGTGGTCACCCTGGGAAGAAAGGACACGGCTGGCACGGGGTCACCCACTGCAGCTGGGAACTTCCACCCTGGAATACCCCCCTCAAAACCCCCCCAAATCCCCCCAGAGGGCTGGCATTGCCCACAGCCGACCGGAGGACAGAGGAGGCTAAAAATAAGCAGCGCAAAGACGGCGGCTCTGGATGACTGCACCATCTCCATGGAGACAGTGGGACCACAGGCTGCGCCATGCACGGGGGTCAAAGGTCAGATATTGGGGGATCAGGTGACCTGGAGGGGGGGGGGGGTTTAGGAAGGGAAGGACACGAGGGGAGGAGGAGGAGGAGAGGAGACCGAGGAGGAGGCTTCGGTTGGACAGCAGCTGTTTGGATGGAAGTGGAAATATCACTGGCGTTTCTAAGCAATATGGAGCCCCAGGAGAGATTTTAGGGGTCCATTTGGTAAGGTGGTGGTGGGGGGGGGGGGGGCTCCAGGGAATATCTCTTGTGACGTCATACCCATGAGAGGCACAGGGATGAAATTATGTAATCCAGCGCAAGTAATAGTTCACGGAGACACGGTTGATGGTTGATATCAGAGCTGTGTCTCGGTGCACAGAAATCTGAGATATCAAACGTGATATCAGACCGATGTCCCGGTACATACAGTAGATTTGACATCACATGAGCTTGGCCACACCGCCATACTAACATGCAAGAGCTTTGCAATAAATGGTCTATATGATCCTTCTGAGTCGAAGTCAATGAACTATTTTTAAACTAAAGAACATATTATATGTGTTTAAAATGTTCAATTGTAGTTATAGAGGACAATGTATTTATCCATATGAGGCTTATTAGCCTGGGATCCTTTTAAAGCATGTCTGGTGGTCGCCCCGGTGCACCTCCCTCCCCTCATGGCGCCCCAGGCAACTGCCTAGTCTGCCTAACGGCAAAAACGCCCCTGAGTGAAATACTAGGGGAAATCCCACCGGGGGGGACGAGAGACTATGCAATGCATTCTCTCTCTCTCTCTCCATTAGTCTCTCGCCCCCCTGTGATCACTCAGTGGTAAATCTAAACAGGAGCTCTGTGCGTTCTGGTGCCAAAGCCGTTATGTCATTATGCCAACCCGGGGGTTTTCAGGAAGTCATTTAGGACACGCTGCTGTGATGTGTGTTCACATCCAAAACGGATGGGAGCCGGCGGAAACAAACACACACACACACACACACACACACACACACACACACACACACACACACACACACACACACACACACACACACACCACACACACACACACACACACACACACACACACACACACACACACACACACACACACACACACACACACACACAGAAGGGCAGCTGCAGACCTAGCCTAGGACGCTCAACGTAACCTCACGTGAGTGTCAGAGATTTAGGCTTAGGGTTACGGTTGGAGGGGTCTAGGGTTTTGCTACAAACATTGCTACACCCTTCTCTAAACCTAACCGCAAGCTAAGATGGTGCTGATAAGCAGCCTACTGGGAATTATCGCTTGATAACGGTAGAAGCGGGTGGGACATGGCAACAGCCAACAGCGTGTGAGGTCATCACATCAACTGTGAGGCACCAGGGTCCACTCCTGGTCTAGGTCTGCAGCTGGAGCCTTTTGGACAGAGAGAGACAGAGAAAGAGGGAGGGACAGAGAGGGAGAGAGAGACAGAGACAGAAAGAGGGAGGGACAGAGAGGGAGAGAGAGACAGAGACAGAAAGAGGGAGGGACAGAGAGGGAGAGAGAGAGAGAGACAGAAAGAGGGAGGGACAGAGAGGGAGAGAGAGACCGAGACAGAAAGAGGGAGGGACAGAGAGGGAGAGAGAGAGACAGAGACAGAAAGAGAGAGGGAGAGAGAGACAGAGAGAGACGGAGAGAAAGAGGGAAGGACAGAGAGAGAGAGAGAGAGACAGAGACGGAAAGAGAGAGACAGAGACAGAAAGAGAGAGAAAGAGAGAGGGACAGAGAGGGAGAGAGAGACCGAGACAGAAAGAGAGAGAAAGAGAGAGGGACAGAGAGGGAGAGAGACCGAGACAGAAAGAGAGAGAAAGAGAGAGGGACAGAGAGGGAGAGAGACAGAGACAGACAGAGAGAGACAGAAAGAGAGAGACAGAGAGAGACACAGAGAGAGAGAGAGAGAGACGGAGAGAACAGCGCCTATCTGAGTCATGGTGTCTCCACTGCTGTCATGTCAGTTCACTGACACAGGGCAGAGGAGTGAAAGGTTCTGGCAGGGTGTTTATACAGGTCATAGACCTCTCACTGTACACACACACACACACACACACACACACACACACACACACACACACACACACACACACACACACACACACACACACACACACACACACACACACACACACACACGTGGCTATAAGTACACTTATGTCTCACTCGAGTAGCGTGCTTAATACATGACTCGCCCCAGCCTGCTGTCCACTGTGCCGCCCAACTCGAGGAACACGAAGATTCAATCCATTCCTTTAATTCCTTGTTTTTAAAGGTAGGGGAAGTGATTTGAAATTCATGGTGTAGTACCAGCCTGGTGCACTAGGGGCCCCCAACAGTAGCTACACTATGTGAACCTGCTGCTCGATCCTGATTGGAGGACAATTATGGTGACCTGGGGAACTTTTATTAGCTCCTCTGCTAACGTGGGGGAGGGGGAAACTCCATATGTGGTTTCCACACCTTATAATAGAGCATTTTAACAGAAAAAAAAAATATTTTTTGGGTGATATCTGACAAAAGTGAAATCACTTCCCCTACCTTTAACCAATTCTTTTTTGGGACACAATGGGTGTGGCCATTTTGAAAAAAAAAAAAAAAAAAAAAAAAGCCCCCACACTCATTCTATGGCAATATTGCAGATTCCACCCCTCAATGTCAGTCCGGGATCTGTGACCCGGAGTTTCTTGCACAGAGGGTTAGAAGGCAGAATGGTCACAGACACTAGAAACACCATGATGTCGCAATCATAAATCCGGACCTGCACATGGTTACAGTTGCACCGCTCGCTTCACATAGGTGTGCTAAAGTGTGGGTCTCCTCTTAGAAATGCAGTGGCGTTACAAAAGCACAGAGTGCAACGATTTCCATATGGAATGCCAGTGGAGTGAAAGTCATGTGCCTGCAATAAATCAATCAATCAATGCAGGGGTTGACACTAAGGTCTCTGAGGCACTTGCCCATCGGGCAAGTGCAAGTCAGGTTCTACTTGCTCTGAGGTCATGGTCACTTGCCCCCCAAAAATAAATTGTAAATTTTGCGTTTAAGTTTACTTTGTGGGTGCTTGGGTTCCAGGTAGTCCCCAGTTAAGTTGGTTAACCAGATGTAACTCTTGAGAACGTAAAAATGAAACCAAATGGACCCTTGCGGGTCCATTTGGTTTCATTTTTACACTCTCAAGAGTTAAAATTAATCATCTTAATTAGCCCAGGTCTACACAACTAGTGAATGTAGAAGATTAGGTCATTTTGATGTGTATGTTAATTTGCCTGTTTTGTTTCCCAAATCCAGCCTGGAATTGTGGACAGCTAGAAAGCAGGGAAAGACACAGAGGCAGAGTGCAATGACTGCCTTCAAGACAAATTTATCTTGTGTTGTGTTATAGTGCACTAAGTTGCACACTTGCCCGATCGGGCAACCAGGTAGCAGTCTAGCAAGTGTTAGTGTCAAGCCGTGCGAGCAAAGTGGAGTGCAGTGGAGTGAAAGTCATGTGCCTGCAATCAATAAATCAATCAATCAATGTTTTAAATATCTCCAGTAACTGTAACATGAAAGGATTCTTTGGGATGGTGACCCCTTTACCCCTCCAGGCCTCACAACAGAGCCGCCGACCGTCTCTAGAATCAGATTTCTGTCTTATGTGGGTGTGAGGCTCTCGGCTTTTATTAGGGACGTGCATGTGCACGTGCACGCACAGAGACATACGCACAGACAGAGAGAAATACCCCCTCTCTACACCCCCCACCTTGTGTAACAGTGTGAGTGTGGGGAGGAGGTGCCGGATTGTGTGTCCGGACAGTATGTGGGCCTGGCCGCATATTACACATACTTACACACACACGCACATGCCAGGGGCGGATCTAGGCATGGGTATGGGGGGGCAATGCCCCCCTAAATGCCCAGTCTGCCCCACGAAACACGATGCCATGCAACAACCGAAGATATTTCAAATTAAAGTGCTTATATTTAAAATGATTTGAAACATTACTACTGCTACTAACTAACTACAGCTGTGTCACCACTAAACCAACAGCATTTCATCATTGAAAACAGAAAACTCTCTGAGTCAGACCTTTAGCTTTATGCATGCTGCGTGTCTGTTGCAACTTCAACAACAATTGATGTTATTATTGATGTATTGATGACGTCCCCGCCCCATTCACCTGCCCCCCCCAATTGCGAATGTTACATCCGCTCCTGGCACACGCACACACACACACACACACACACACACACACACACACACACACACACACACACACACACACACACACACACACACACACACACACACACACACACACACACACACACACACACACACACGGGTAGGCTGGGTCGGGGGACATTGGTGAGATACTCTCACGTAAATAATAGTCCATAGGCCAGATGAAATGTTGTTGCCATAAAAAGAGACAAAACATTCTCTGTGCATATCTAATATCTTGTTTCGTGTGACATCCAGGAATGCTAAAACACGTGACAGCTGAAATATGACATTTTGATCCAAAATGACCATGACATTGACCTTTGACGGATGACCTTGAGGTGCTCCGGTCATGTCATAAATCAACCCAGCACACTGGAAAATGTATACTTGGATGGTGTCAAAATCACCCAAATCTGCCCCTTAGTCGCCGAGTTATGCCTTTCACGATATAGCATTTTATCAGATATAAACCCAAAAAACAAGTAATCAGCTACCATTTTGACATTGTTATAACATCATTTCGCAAACTACAGACATATAGCAAATTAGCAATTAAAGCCATCAAAAATAACATGTTAATTAATTTTGTTGATTGTACGATTAGAACCTTTAATGCAATTAAGTCCTGCGCACACTCACTCAACCCACTGAGCATTTTGTCAATGAAAAAAGGATAGCGCACAGTTTTATGGAGACATAGCTGTGTGTCTCCCTGTAACCAGAGCCATGCAGTATAGCTGCATGCCCACAAGCATTGAGGGCTTGTAAACCACCTATTTTGATAAATATTTAAAAAATAAACAGCTCTTTTTCCCCAATTTGTTTCCTTTTTAAATGCTGGAACCCTTTACAGGAAAACATGGCATATTTTTTGACATAGTTCAAATGGTGATTAATCAGGATTAAATTATTTTTTGAAGCTGTGATTAAAATATTTAACCATTCAACAGCCCTAATAGCAAGACAGAAATCACATTGTCACTCTTTTTTCCCCCAATGGCATCCATGATAATGACGCATCTGGCCCATGGACTGTGAAAAGCTTGATATAGACTTAGCATGCCTTCACTCTCACTGATACACAAGGGTGAACAGAGCGCGCGCGCGCACGCGCACACACGCGCACGTGCACACACACACACACACACACACACACACACACACACACACACACACACACACACACACACGTACTTGCGGCGTGTGCAGCAGGGTATGGCGTGCAAGACATAGACCAGTGAACTGATCAGGGTTATCAATACAAAGTGTTGGTTAAGCCAACTCTATCAGCTGCTGTCAATCACACATTTACTTTAGGCTCACAGTGTTGTTTTATAGTGCATGCAGGGCTTGACACTAACACTTGCCCGCTTGCCCGGGGCAAGTAAAAAAAATGGTGGGGCAAGTGAAGACTGCTACCTGGTTGCCCGATCGGGCAACTGTGCAACTTAGTGCACTATAACACAACACAAGATAAATTTGTCTTGAAGGCAGTCATTGCACTCTGCCTCTGTGTCTTTCCCTGCTTTCTAGATATCCACAATTCCAGGCTGGATTTGGGAAAGAAAACAGGCAAATTAACATACACATCAAAATGACCTAACCTTCTACATTCTCTAGTTGTGTAGACCTGGGCTAATTAAGATGATGAATTTTAACTCTTGAGAGCGTAAAAATGAAACCAAATGGACCCGCAAGGGTCCATTTGGTTTCATTTTTACGTTCTCAAGAGTTACATCTGGTTAACCAACTTAACTGGGGACCACCTGGAACCTGGGGGGCAAGTGACCATGAGCTGAGGGCAAGTAGAACCTGACTTGCACCTCGGAGACCTTAGTGTCAACCCCTGGCATGTAACCAGTGGTCCACCTGTCCTAAATGATGGACAGTTGGGAACCAAATGGACACAGATCTGTAACTCTTCAGAGTGTAAAATGAAACCAAATGGACCCTTACAGGTCCATTTTACACTCTGGTAGCACTGGTAGCTTTTGAGGTACAGCGCTTGGAAAGTAGCGCTTTCAATCGAAGTAAATGGAGTCGGATTAGCAAATCACATGGCAAATCAATTCGAGAGGACGATATTGTTATCCATTGTTATCCCTGTTATCTATGAACATGTTCGTAAAAAGCAACATGCTAGGTACTTATACTAGATCAGCTATAGAGCTCATCTACGATTTGTTTCTTAGTTTGCATCCAACATTTTTTTTTTAATGGTGCAACATTGTTGCAGTTCACTACTATACCCTTGACTCCAGGAGCATTGGTGATTTTAGGAAGGTGCCAGAGGGGCACTTGCCTGGTGGCCAGAGGGCTGGGGCACCTCCTGGTGGCAAGACAAAAAGTTATACAGTTTAGTCTCTGAGATTTTGTAAGTTGGTAAGTTTTGGTACACAATTTATCACAAATAACTGGCAAAATGTTGGATGTTGGTCTCATTTTATCGCCCCCCCCGCCGCTGGGAGAGCCTATAATCGCTTATGCTGTCCAAGACCCTGTGGTATAGGTTATTTCTGTGGCGTTTTGAACTGAATCCCCCTCCTCGATCTGGCAATGCCCCCCTAAATACCCAGTCTGCCCCCCAAACACGATGCCATGCAAAACAACCCAAGATATTTCAAATTAAAGTGCTTATATTTAAAATGATGTGAAACACTACTACTGCTAACTAACTAACTACAGCTGTGTCACCACTAAACCAACAGCATTTCATCATTGAAAACAGAAAACTCTCTGAGTCAGACCTTTAGCTTTATGCATGCTGCGTGTCTGTTGCAACTTCAACAACAACTGATGTTATTATTGATGCTTTACTTGCCTAATAAAAGTCCTGTAACCGAAAATGGTATGGGCGCGACTTCATCGCCCGTGGTGTGAAGCGACACGGGCGATGAAGCCGCCCCCATACCATTTTCCCTTGCCCCCCCCCCAAATGGAACATGTTACATCCGCCCGTGGGCCCGGGTGGGGTAGGGGTCCCGCGCTGCACTTTGAGCACCAGCAGTGCTGCAGGTGTGAACAGCCACAGGGGGCAAAAGGGCAGTTAAAAGTGTAGCGGGGGGGTGGGGAGTAGGGGGGGGGTCTACATATAGTACAGTGGAGTTCTGGGCTATTAGTGGCTGATGGGACATTCCCAGCATGCCACTGGGGGTGCACCCGTCCCGCACTATCCCCGCCGGGTCATTTTACTAATAATTGTCTCCACCAGGCTGAAGGCTGGACCCTCTGTGTGTGTGTGTGTGTGTGTGTGTGTGTGTGTGTGTGTGTGTGTGTGTGTGTGTGTGTGTGTGTGTGTGTGTGTGTGTGTGTGTGTGTGTGTGTGTGTGAGTGAGTGTGTGTGTGTGTGAGAGAGTGTGAGTGTGAGTGTGTGTGTGTGTGTGTGTGTGTGTGTGTGTGTGTGTGTGTGTGTGTGTGTGTGTGTGTGTGTGTGTGTGTGTGTGTGTGTGTGTGTGTGTGTGTGTGTGTGTGTGTGTGCGTGTGTGAGAGAGAGAGGGTTTGAGGCAGATTTTTGTATGCACATTTGCAACACACTTTTTTAAAGAATACAACCACATATTTCGTTCTTTAGACTATTAAGGCATTTGAACACTAAACTCTGTCAGTCACAATGTGGGACAGGCAGACAGACAGACCTTACCGTAAAAAGTGTTCCGTTAAATAAGTAAAAGAAAAATGCAATGTGTTAATTTATGAAAAGGTAATCCAAGAGTCCAATAAGAGAAAATAAATAGAAAAGGAGAGAGAGGCGACTATTTTCTGTTGGAGGGAGGATCAAATATAAACATATTTAAAATAAAATTGTTTTTTTTTTCTTTTTGAAGTTTTACCCCTCAAAAATCGAAGATCAAAATTGAGGCTTCAGAGAAAGTTTAAAATCACGAAGCCCTACGTTTCACTTCACAACAAAACATACATAATCAATCAGTATTAGGGCTGTAATGTTTGCTCTCGGATCTATTGCACTTCATCATAAGTCCAATAGTAGTACTAGTCCAGGGGTCAGCAACCTGTGGCTCAGGAGCCGCATGCGGCTCTAGAACACAGCCCTATAGTGGCTCAGTGGCTGTAGCATTATTACATACTGGGCTCTAGAACACAGCCCTAGTGGCTCAGTGGCTGTAGCATTATTACATACACACTGGGCTCTAGAACACAGCCCTAGTGGCTCAGTGGCTGTAGCATTATTACATACACACACTGGGGTGATCCGCACCAAAATAATATAAACATTTCAGTCACCCAAAACGCGTTGCGCTGTCTGACAGTTGCCAGTTAAAGTAGCTCTTGGCCAAAAAAGCCCAGCAGTGGTCAATCAGAGGTGGAGCTTTCAATCTGAACCACCCATTTTCAAAGGTTTACTCAGTTTACTATGTCATTAATATACCTTAGAGATGTTGTGTGGACTAGAAATGGAGTTCTGTAAAACTCCTTTATTTTTAAGTGCTGCGTAGCAAGCACTTCATCAGACGATTCACAGACTGTGTGCGTGTGTGTGTCCCTACCTGGCTGCATGCGTCCCTGTGTGTGTGTCTACCTGGCTGCATGCGTCCCTGTGTGTGTGTGTGTCTACCTGGCTGCATGCGTGGAGTCATGTTGATGTTGCCATGTTCAGAGAAACAAGCACAATGGGACGAAGTGTGTATTGTTGATGTTGCCATGTTCAGAGAAACAAGCACAATGGGACGAAGTGTGTTTTAGTATACTGTAGCCACACACGCAGCACTTACTTTCGCACGGGTGTGATTTTTTAGAAACATTTCTGAAGAAAGGTTGTGTTTCACCATGCTAATGATTTTTCTTTGAGGACCTTTTTTTCTGAGTGTGCACAAATGGAACCAAATGGACCAGCCAGGGTCCATTTGGTTCACATTTGCACACTCAGGAAAAAAATAATAATAAAATGCGGCTCCAGACAGATTTTGAATTTAATTTTGGGTCGAAAACGGCTCTTTCAACATCTTGGGTTGCCGACCCCTGTACTAGTCCAATAGGTAATCTACACAAGCTCTCAACAACATGCATTGTGATGCATGTGCCTGTGTGTGTGTTCAACTATAATAATAATAATAATAATAACAATAGTGTTGTATATAAAAGGTAGGTCTTTAGGCTGAGGCCATACAGTAACAGTAACAAGGAGCTCATGTTTTTCCACTGTGTGTTAACTGAGGTATGCAAATGAGTTTAAAAATATAACAAATGTTTAGTCATCATTACACACACAGCTCCATGCAGCGGAGCTACTGGATGAACAACAGGCCTGGAGGGACTGAGACATTAACTCCCTTATTGCCCTTGACGCTGTTGACGCTGTAAACACGCTATAATACCTAAGCCCTTGATGCCCTTGACGCTGTGTGTTGACGCTTTATTTAATCCTTAATTTTTATAACATTCATTTCAGGCGATTAGCATTTTTTTAGCATGATCGGCTAACGGCAGGTTCTACTCACTTAGTAATGGCCAAAATCGCCGCGTGCACGCTTGCACGTGCGCGTGCGCGGTCTGTATGTCCATCGCTGATCATAATCCAACCATCAGTGCGTCATTACAGCTTGATTTGACTTATAAATGATAGAAAACACGATCGCTCCGATCGAGGCCTTCATGATGATCACACAACCACACAGTCTGCCTAGCAACAGTGACATGGATAAACCGGAAGTACTCTTACTCTGTGACCGGAAATGCGCTTCATTTCCGGCTATCGTCCTCATTACTGCCACCTACTGGGTGTTATCATATAGTATATGATCAACTCTACAAATGATGAGTATTTGGAATCATATGCTTTATTTGATTGGCATTAATTTGATAAATAAAAAATGTGAAAATTGGGGTATATTGTTGGCATTATGAGGAATAGTGGCATGGCCAGTAATAACTCAACAATGGAATGTGGTAGAGAGATGATTTTTTTTCCCTGTGTAAACCAGAGACATTCATGCATAAAATGAGATATTTCGTGACATTGTGGTCATATCACAAAATATTATACTGGAATTCAAAATATGGGCCTGGGAGCTTGATTAATCCATTAAAAATGGGCAATTAATGAGTTAAAGGGACATTTCACTGTTTTCACAGGCATGCGTGCACGCACGCACACACACACTTAATCTATAGAATCTATAATGACATTTATAAGACTTAGAACACTTTCCTTGAGGTTCTTTAAGTGCGTAATAGCGTAATTCCCACATGCATTGCTGGCATTAAGAGGCCAGCAATGCATATAGGGCAGTGGTCCTCAATTGGCGGACTGCGGTCCACAACTGGACTGCCGCACATGTCTGTCCGGACCCTGGCAAAAAGGTCGGAAAAAAGAGATTTTTTTTTTTTTAAAAAGGCACCGCGACAATGAGTTGGATTCTCTGCTGTATTCGCTGAATACCGACCACCCAGCGCTCTGAATGTGTGTGCATGTGTGCAACTGTGCATGTGTATGGGCTCGCATTTCGAGTTTAATCACGAGCAGTGACGCATGAACGGTGCACCGTGCAGCAGGCTACATTTTTTGCCATCTGCTGATCGGAGGCAGTTTATCTGTGTTGATGCATGTAAATGCATGGATGCATGGGGCAAATGCATGGATTCATAGGGCAAATGCATGGATGTATGGGACAAATGCATGGACTCATAGGGCAAATGCATGGATGCATAGGGCAAATGCATGGATGCATAGGACAAATGCATGGATGCGTAGGGTAAATGCATGGATTCATATAGGACAAATGCATGGATGCGTAGGGTAAATGCATGGATTCATATAGGACAAATGCATGGATGCATAGGGTAAATGCATGGATTCATAGGGTAAATGCATGGATGCATAGGGTAAATGCATGGATGCGTAGGGTAAATGCATGGATGCATAGGGTAAATGCATGGATGCATAGGGTAAATGCATGGATGCATAGGGCAAATGCATGGATGTATGGGACAAATGCATGGATTCATAGGGTAAATGCATGGATGCATAGGGTAAATGCATGGATGCATAGGGTAAATGCATGGATGCATAGGGCAAATGCATGGATGCATAGGGCAAATGCATGGATTCATAGGGCAAATGCATGGATGTATGGGACAAATGCATGGATTCATAGGGCAAATGCATGGATTCATAGGGCAAATGCATGGATGTATGGGACAAATGCATGGATGCATAGGGCAAATGCATGGATGCATAGGGTAAATGCATGGATGCATAGGGTAAATGCATGGATGCATAGGGTAAATGCATGGATGCATAGGGTAAATGCATGGATGCGTAGGGTAAATGCATGGATGCATAGGGTAAATGCATGGATGCGTAGGGTAAATGCATGGATACGTAGGGTAAATGCATGGATGCATAGGGTAAATGCATGGATGCGTAGGGTAAATGCATGGATGCATAGGGTAAATGCATGAGTAATTATGAATATCTTATGGACATTGATTAAGATGCTGCAAGTGGAGCGAGCGCGCGCACACACACACACGCGCACACACGCGCACACACACACACACGCACACACACACACACAGCGCCACTGGCCATCCTTATACAATCCTCCCTGTGATTGGTCGACTGTGTGCTGGCCTCCGGGATCCCACAGGGATGATGAGTCATGTGCTGTGTGTGTGTGTGTGTGTGTGTGTGTGTGTGTGTGTGTGTGTGTGTGTGTGTGTGTGTGTGTGTGTGTGTGTGTGTGTGTGTGTGTGTGTGTGTGTGTGTGTGTGTGTGTGTGTACGTACATATTTTAAATGAAGGCATGGTTGCTGTCAAGTGTTTTTACCCCCCAACCAATTAAAACAGCTGATCTACCATCACATGTTGTGTGATACGGTTCTAAGATTACATATAAGGACAGTGTTTTTCAGCCTTTTTGATACCACTATTTATTCAGAATGAGTCATAGACCACCATTTGATAACATTTTAGCCCCACAGACCCCAAAACTATAAAGATTTATTTTGCTTTTGTCCAGAATTCCAGGCTGGATTTGGGAAACCAAACAGTCAAACATACAGATCAAAATGACCATTAATCTTCTACATTCTCTAGTTATGTAGACTTGGGCTAATTCACATGATGAATATTTTAACTCTTGAGAGTGTAAACATTCAGCAGTGGTTCAGCCATAAACCATGTGCCACGCCCGCACCTTTTGAGAATGCTTAATCACTGCTGAACCAAAAGTGAAGGTGTGAGTGTTAATACACTACTGACATGGTGGAGAGACATTATATGGCAAAAAAAATAATTTTGGAGCGATGTATATAGGTGAACTTGAACAACACGCATTTTTTCTGTTTTGTTTTAATATAGGCCAATTTAGTGACTAGATTTTAATCTATAATTGCTGTCTTTTGTGATTTGTTTACATTTACTTTGTGAGTAAAGCACTTTGAATTGCATTTGTGCTGTAGTGCTCAATAAATAAAGTTGATTTAGTAGGTGGGGACCACCTGGAACCCTCTCAAGGACCACTGGTTGAAAACCACTATTATGACATCTATTATGATCCAGGCACCGATACATAAAGACTACAACAAGCTTTTCTATTGTTTTTTTACATGGAATAAATACATGAGGTTATACTGTTCATTACCTTTTGTTTTATTAATCACACAATTTTGTAACCCATTTTTCACCCAATTCCTAATGTTATCCTGGGCTCTACACACCCTCCGCCTGTTGAAGCTAGCAACCCACAGCAGCGTCTTTAGCGGGAATCGAACCCAGGACCTTCTAATTGTGAGGCGACAGCACTAACCACGGTGCCACCGTGCCCGACGTCACTGCAGTATCAAGGAGGAAGTCCCATTCATAGGAGCGCAGTGGGAGAGGTTACGGCCCTATTTAACACGCTGAGATGTCACCGCGTGGCTGTGGCCTCGTTGCCATGGTTCCCACTCTGACACCGTTATCACCACACTGCAGGGACTACTGCAGGGCAGGCAGGCAGTGTTGCCATGTCTGGTTGTTATAAGCACACTGCAGGGCAGGCAGGCAGTGTTGCCATGTCTGCTTTATTATAAGCACGCTGCAGGGACTACTGCAGGGCTGGCAGGCAGTGTTGCCATGTCTGCTTTATGATAAGCACGCTGCAGGGACTAGCGCAGGGCTGGCAGGAAGTGTTGCCATGTCTGCTTTATTATAAGCACACTTCAGGGACTAGCGCAAGGCTGGCAGGAAGTGTTGCCATGTCTGCTTTATTATAAGCACACTTCAGGGACTAGCGCAAGGCTGGCAGGAAGTGTTGCCATGTCTGCTTTATTATAAGCACACTTCAGCGACTACCACAAGGCTGGCAGGCAGTGTTGCCATGTCTGCTTTATTATAAGCACACTTCAGGGACTAGCGCTGGGCTTGCAGGCAGTGTTGCCATGTCTCCTTTATTATAAGCACGCTGCAGGGACTAGCGCAGGGCTGGCAGGCAGTGTTGCCATGTCTGCTTTATTATAAGCACGCTGCAGGGACTAGCGCAGGGCTGGCAGGCAGTGTTGCCATGTCTGCTTTATTATAAGCACGCTGCAGGGACTACTGCAGGGCTGGCAGGCAGTGTTGCCATGTCTGCTTTATTATAAGCACGCTGCAGGGACTAGCGCAGGGCTGGCAGGCAGTGTTGCCATGTCTGCTTTATTATAAGCACGCTGCAGGGACTAGCGCAGGGCTGGCAGGCAGTGTTGCCATGTCTGGTTGATTATAAGCACGCTGAAGGGACTAGCGCAGGGCTGGCAGGCAGTGTTGCCATGTCTGCTTTATTATAAGCACACTGCAGGGACCAGTGCAGGGCTAGCCTGGTCTAGCCCTCAATGATTTTGGCCTTGGGGGGGTGGGGTGCCGTGGCATCCACACGGCGGAAGTGCTGCGCTCTGATTTGATCTCACTAACGTGTCGTCATCCCCGGCCCCTCCCGCGCCCGTCCACTGCTGTTCTACGTCACATCATTTAGAGCGACGCCCACCCCGGAAGGTTCACTCCCACTTGAAGGCCACTTTCCAACGTGCGTTAGTCCAGGCTTTCCGTTTTCGCGCAAGGCGAACGAAAATGAAAGCCTTGGTGTCGAGGCTAGTGCAGGGCAGGCAGACAGTGTTGCCATGTCTGCTTTATTATAAGCACGGTGGAGGGACTAGAGCAGGGCAGGCAGACAGTGTTGCCATGTCTGCTTTATTATAAGCACCCGGCTTGGCTCCAAATGATGTGACGTAGCACATTATCTGGAGGGGCAGAAGGGGGAGGGGACGGGGGATTTTTTATTTTGGTGTTTTTTATTCTTTTCTTTTCTTGGAAGTTTAACTATATTGTTTTGAGACGTATTCAATGGAAAATTGCAATAAGCAAGATGGTGGGGGAAAATCATAGTATTTGAGGCACTGAGGCATTTAGTTTGACTCGGTTCCACAGATAAATAGTAAAAATAGATTTCTCAGATTGAAGGGTTTGGGTCAAATCCGGGCTGCTCATCAGTAAATGGTTGCTAGCTTTAGGTGCTAAGCTGGAAGAGGGATGATAACGGCGGCAGATGCTGTCAGACATGCTGTCGTTCTGTATTATACACCGGGTCATTCATGCCAATCATTTCTGATTGGGTCGAAGCGGTGATTCCCCGCTGAGCTCGCATCAGGATAAGTACACCTCAGTCGCGCTCAAACATGTCTAATCGCTTCGGCTACCACTCTGCCCAAACGCAGAAATAACCACCGATTTCCATGGAAACAGGAGACACGGGCCTGCACTGAATTTGTGTGTGCGCGTGCGTGTGTTTGTGTGTTGCAGTAAAACAGGTTGTTGGAATATTCCATCCATTCTTCAAGAACTACTTCCACTACTAGATGTCACTACAATACTAGACCTCAAACTATAGCAGCCCTGGATGTAACATTTCCCAATTGGAGGGACAGGCGGAAATGGTTTTGGGGCGGCTTCATCGCCCATGGCTCAAAGCGACACAGGTGATGAAGCCGCACCCATCCCATTTAAATTCTTTAGTTCTGTGACCCACAAGATTTACAGTACATCTTGTACAGGACTTCTATATTAGTCAAGTAAAGCATCAATAACTAGAAAAGTGCCCTTCTGGGCACAGGTCTCCACCAGGCCAGTTCAGGTTGTGGCCTCCTGGTGGCGCTATATAATATGGCAATGTTAAAAGGGTTCCATTTCTTCGTATGACTTTAGCATTTAGATGATTTGAGGCATTTTGTCCAAAAATGTGTTTTGCAAATGTTCACCTGTTGGTGGCGCTGTAACAAGCCATTGTGAAAAGAGTGGATATTAGAGAGAATATTTTTCTCAGCCTAGTATTTTAGTGTGTTAAAGATTTTATGTAAATTGCCTGCTGCTCGTCGTGTTTTTAAAATCGCCCTCCTGGTGGCGCTATAACATAGCGTTGTCGGAAATTTGGAGCAGAGGTTCATGGGTGAAATCCAGGGAGTCTGTGTGTAAATTCTGGCATTGATCGGGTTAACGGTTTGGGAGATTAGCTGGTAACAGACGGACACACATACAGA
>CM076987.1:1645504-1688004 GCA_039105355.1 Benthosema pterotum | reverse complement strand
AGGAATGAACGGCGCGAACGTCTAAACGACGACACTTTCATTTTCAGAATTACACGGTGGGAATGAGCCGCCGCCGTTGCACCGCGGCTCGGCTCAGGGAAGGTATTTGCGTACCTCATTATGCGTGCATGCGTCAGGGGCGGATCTAGGCATGGGCATGGGGGGGCAATGCCCCTCTAAATGCCCTGACTGCCTCACCAAACGTGATGGCATGCAAAACAACCCAATATATTTCAAATTAAAGTGCTTATATTTAAAATGATTTGAAGCACTAATACTACTGCTACTAACTAACTACAGCTGTGTCACCACTAAACCAACAGCATTTCATCATTGAAAACAGAAAACTCTCCGAGTCAGACCTTTAGCTTTATGCATGCTGCGTGTCTGTTGCAACTTCAACAACAACTGATGTTATTATTGATGCTTTACTTGACTAATAAAAGTCAAGTAAAGCCTCCTGGGGCCCTGGGGCCCGCGCCACAGGCGATGAAGTCTGCCCCCCAATTGGAAAATGTTACATCCACCCCTGGCATGCGTGTGCGTCTCCCTCGTCGGAGACAAAGGGGGCTGCCGCGCCGAGGGGCACGCAACGAGCCGGCAAGACGCGAGACCCCACGGCCTGCCTGCCGTTTAAACCGCCGTGCAAAAATAGAAACACACACGCGTGCACACACACATGCACACGCACGCACACACAAGAATAGGTCTTTCCTTTTTCCTTTTAAACAACCCTGATCCATAAATAAAATGTGACGCAGGAGAGTACGCACTGGAGAGAGTTATTATGCAACAAATAGAGGCTGGAATAACCAGGACTGTGTGGCCTGGTGACAGACAACAGTAGCCTATTTAAGATTGGGGGAACGTGAGGCCTACGACCGACGTAATCAATCACTCTGTGCTCGATATATAAGCCTCGCGGCCGTCCGACCCTCTCCTAGGACGGCAAAACGCAGCTCTTGGCGTCGTGTCACAACGTGGACGAGAGGTGAGTGAGTTTCATGGATTGTTAGTTTGTTTGCATGGAATGTGCTTATATAATGACACCTACTGGCCAGTGGCCATCATATAGCCTACTTTTTGCCTGTGATCCAAAAGTGAAATTAGATCTTTTCACGGCACCCAAATTATAGTGTGGTCATTTTCACTTCATCCTAATTAATGGATTTTCTTAAATCGTCCTTTCTGTTAATTCAAGACATGGTTCATAGAATGATATTGACCCTAGTTAAAAAAAAAAATCCTATATGACTCCCCTATAAAACTTTGGAACAAATCCTATTTGCTATGCAGCGGTCTTTCTTTCTTTCTTTCTTTCTTTCTTTCTTTCTTTCTTTCTTTCTTTCTTTCTTTCTTGTTTACATTTGACACGTACATTTGACACGTCACCATGGAAACCACTTTTGTCACGTGCTGTATAGACGTGTCACGATGGGAACCAGTGACATCATTGGGAAGGGTGTGGCCTCGTCGACGTCGGCTGCTTTCTTAACCATGTTGGGCTTCTGTTGCAACGGCGACGGACCACGCCCACATCCGCTCCGTCTTGTCCACGGCCTAGCTTGAATCTTAAAGTCCCTAGTATCTGAGGCAGAACGGGTGGCAGATCCACCAGCGACCCATAGCCACAATGCAACTCTAGATTGGGATGATCAGGGGTTGACACTAACACTTGCCCGCTTGCCCGGGGCAAGTACAAAAAATGGTGGGGCAAGTGAAGACTGCTACCTGGTTGCCCGATCGGTCAAGTGTGACACTTACACAGTGTGGCACTATATAACACAACACAAGATAAATTTTGTCTTGAAGGCGGTCATTGCGCTCTGCCTCTGTGTCTTTCCCTGCTTTCTAGCCATCTCTACCTATCTCTCTCCCAGGTTCATTTGGTTCCAAACTATCATTTTGCTGGGGTCAGGGACCACTGGCTCTGTGACCACTATGGGCTAATTAAGATGATGAATTTTAACTCTTGAGAGCGTAAAAATGAAACCAAATGGACCCGCAAGGGTCCATTTGGTTTCATTTTTACGTTCTCAAGAGTTACATCTGGTTAACCAACTTAGCTGGGGACTACCTGGAACCCTCTCAGGGACCACCTGTTGAAAACCCCTGGTTTAAAGCACCCAAGTAGGAAGTAAACTTAAATGCAAAATTTACAATATATTTTTGGGGGGCAAGTGAACATGACCTGAGGGCAAGTAGAACCTGACTTGCACTTGCCCGATGGGCAAGTGCCTCAGAGACCTTAGTGTCAACCCCTGGGAAGAAATCTAGAGTTGCAATTCAGTCCATCGACTCCCGGGCCGTAACACGAATTTTCATCTGCGATTTGCTTTCCACACTAGATGTTGTGAGCTACTTTCTGTCAGTAAATAACTTGGGGGGCCCTCCTTTGTATTAGTGCATACCTGGGCATTAAATGCGGCCCTTTGGCTGACTCTGACCGGCCCGGGGACCACCAGTGGTCCTTGAGAGAGTTCCAAGTTAAATATGGAAAGTTGGTTAACCAGATGTAACTCTTTGAGAGCGTATAAATGAAACCAAATGGACCCTTGCGGGTCCATTTGGTTTCATTTTTACACTCTCAAGAGTTAAAATATTCATCGTCTGAATTAGCCCAAAGTCTACACATTCAATCAGAGAATGTAAGAGAATGGTGATTTTTGTTATCCTGTTTTGTTTCCCAAATCCAGCCTGGAATTGTGGACAAAAACAAAAGAAATCTTGAAGAAGGTTTTGGGATCTGTGGGGCTAAAATGTCATCAAATGGTGGTCCGTGGCTCAAATACTGAATAAATAGTGGGCCCTGGTGTCAAAATGGTTGGTCTTACTCTTACTTTCATCTTGAAATTAAATTATTATGCAGACTTTAGTTCAGCCTTTAGTCTTGGCCCTCCACAATATTTTATGTTTCTCATTTGGCCCCTTGGGAAAAATAATTGCCCACCCCTGTATTAGTGGGTTGGCCTGGTGTCTCCTGCAATATCTGCAAATTCTAAACAGGTGGTACACAGGGCCGTTCAGTGACTAATGACGAACGCTTCCAAACTCCAGTAATTAGAAAAATAATCACCTGCAGAGAATTTACTAACAGAAAGTATCTCATAACATGTCTATGGTGGATTTTTAATAATTAAAAAAAAAAGCTTTGCAGATAGAAAGAGGATAATCTAACCTTTCCATACGCTTCTTTTTTCTGAGAGCATACAAATGGAACCAAATGAACCGTTTTTTGGGGGTTTATTTGGTTGCATTTGTACGCTCTCAGAAAAAAAAAAATGTTGAAAACGGGTGGAATTCCCGGTTAATCTGTTCTCCTCTCAACCCTGGCCGTTTCTGTACCCGTGTGCCTCTAGTAGCTGTGTTTATTGAGGCAGATTATTTGCTAGTAAATGAAGCGTTGAGTTATTTCATGCAGGGCGACAGAGCCACTCACGCCTCAGCTGTAATTAGCCGTCAGTCCTGCTGATTGCTTTCAATCAGCCACGGATTTCTACACACCACCAATCACACCCCGTTTGGCTCAACAAGGTGCTATAGTCTATGTTTAAATACGTCTCCCGCCCACACATATGCTTTTCAACTGCTGCCACATGCTGCTGATACTGGCAATTAGCTTACACCGTCCCAGCCGCCACCCTAGATTCATGCCTGACTCAAATGTTTAATCTGAATGCTAAACTGGAAATTGTATAGTATAGTATATAGTTCATCAAAGGAGAATTCCACACAGTGTTGTTTTTGTCGACTAAGACTAAGACTAAAGACTAAGTCGACTAAGGTTTTTGATATTTAGTCGACTAAGACTAGACTAACAAAAATTAATTTCAGAAGACTAATTGGGACTAAAAGATGTGTGTTTTCAAAAGACTAAGACTAAGACGAAGACTAAATCATAACCTAAGACTAATGGAAATAGGAAACATTTTTAACTTTTTATCGTTCTTTTTAAGTATGCGAACATATCTTCAGTATAGATTGCATACATTTTCAGGAAAGGAACTTATTACAAATGCAGTAATTGTATACAAAGAAATAAAACGAGACATCTTTCATACTAAAAACTATAAATCTGTATAACATATATAAACCTACAATGCATTTGTATGTAAGACTAAACTATACCAAGACTAAGACTGAAAGACTAAGACTAAAAAAAGACTAAGACTAATAAAAGACTAAGACTGAGACTAAGACTAAATCGATGTTAATATTTCGTCGACTAAGACTAGACTAAAAAAATGAATTTCAGAAGACTAATTGGGACTAAAAGACTAAATGTGTGTTACTCAAAAGACTAAGACTAAGACTAAGACAAAATATTCTCAAACAAACAACACTTCCCACACCAACACACATTGGGCATCAATCTACCTTGATTCCTGTGACATGATCCATAATGTCCCTGATTTCTGTCACAGATGCCCCCTTTTCTACATTTCACCCTGATGTCCTCCTCCCTCCAATGCAGTTTGCATGGCTGCAGGTTGTCTTTATACTGATGCAAGTCTTTTACTAGCTCCAAGCTTTTTTTTTCACACATCACATCAAACCACACATTACAATTGGACCACTATAGGATTTTTAAAAACTTTAAAGAACCTGACTTGCACTTGCCCGATGGGCAAGTGCCTCGGAGACCTTAGTGTCAACCCCTGCCTTTCTATAGAGCTGCGCAGCCAGGCCCCTTTCATGACGTCGCCTGTGTTCCATACACGGAATCCTCATTCATTTTCATCACAGACTTTTGGAAAATGGTTACTAAAAACATGATTACGACAAAGCCAACTCGGGACGTGAGAAATCATGAAAACAATATATCTAATTTTGATTGCCCCAAAAGACTGTGTGTCATCATGATTTGTCACGACACAAGTTGGTTTTGTCCGCGACGTAATTGTCTTTATATGAATCATTTTCGAAAGGTCTATAAGAAAAATGAATGGGTAATACGTTTCTGGAACAGAGGCGGTGACGTCACTGCTGATAATTATGTTGATAATTGATTGATAATGATGTATTGATGTATTGTAACTATGTATTGATTATATTTGTATTACTTCACCATTGTATTGTATTGCTTTGGCAATTTAAACGTCTGTTTACTCACGCCAGTAAAGCCCTTTTGATTTGAATTGGATTATCTGCGTGGTCACGCAACATGAGCACAGCCATGCACACAGAGGCAGACATTAGTCGTATGAGTAGGAACTGTACAGCTGTAGAACATTCTGCACACACCCACACACACACACACACACACACACACACACACACACACACACACACACACACTAACACGTTATTTCTCCAGAGGGACGTCAAATTGATTAAGACGTTTGATGCTTTGTGGAGTGTGAACTCGTATCGCCCCACGGCTCTGAGACGCTCTGTGAAAGGGCGCACACACACACACACACACACACACACACACGCACGCACGCACACACCAGGGGCGGATCTAGGCATGGGCATGGGGGGTAAATGGCCCCTAAATGGCCAGACTGCCCCACCAGACATAATAGCATGCAAGACAACCCAAGATGTTTCAGTGCTTATATTTAAAATCAGGGCTTGACACTAACACTTGCCCGCTTGCCCGGGGCAAGTAAAAAAAAAAATGGTGGGGCAAGTGAAGACTGCTACCTGGTTGCCCGATCGGGCAAGTGTGCAACATAGTGCACTATAACACAACACAAGATAAATTTGTCTTGAAGGCAGTCATTGCACTCTGCCTCTGTGTCTTTCCCTGCTTTCTAGATATCCACAATTCCAGGCTGGATTTGGGAAACAAAACAGGCAAATTAACACATCAAAATGACCATTAATCTTCTACAGTGTAGACCTGGGCTAATTAAGATGATGAATTTTAACTCTTGAGAGTGTAAAAATGAAACCAAATGGACCCGCGAGGGTCCATTTGGTTTCATTTTTACACTCTCAAGAGTTACATCTGGTTAACCAACTTAACTGGGGACCACCTGGAACCTGGGGGGCAAGTGACCATGACCTGAGGGCAAGTAGAACCTGACTTGCACTTGCCCGATGGGCAAGTGCCTCGGAGACCTTAGTGTCAACCCCTGTAAAATGATTTGAAACACTACTACTGCTACTAACTAACTACAGCTGTGTCACCACTAAACCAACAGCATTTCATCATTGAAAACAGAAAACTCTCTGAGTCAGACCTTTAGCTTTATGCATGCTGCGTGTCTGTTGCAACTTCAATGACGACTGATGTTGTAACTTGTTATTGATGCTTAATTGCCTAATAAAAGTCCAGTAACCAAAAATGGTATGGGTGCAGCTTCATCACCCGTGGCGCGAAGCGTCACGGGTGATGAAGCCGCCCCCATACCATTTTCTCCTGCCCCCCCAAAACGGAAATGTTAGATCCGCCCCTGGCACACACGCACGCATGCACACATGCAGACACACACACAGACACACACGCACGTCCACAGCTGAGTGGGGAGTCAGTGAAGCGTGGCGTTATTAATCAGAACAATCAGAACAGGCCGTTGTGGTTGTTGTGGTTTAAAAAAGCATAATTGATTCCCTTCTTCTTAGACGTCATTTTATCGTTTGACTTTTTTTTTCTTGATGAATGGAATCATTAAGTTTTTTATTAGGTTTGTTTAATTATATCGACAAAGTCATCATGAAAACAATTCAGGTTCATTCTAATTAAAACCTCAAAGTGATTAATTATTCTGGTTATTATCCACTTCAGACCTGTTTTAAATGTTCACAGCACCACCTGCACTCTACTGTAATATCACTGGCAAGAAAATTGTCTCATCTATGCCAACAGCTGATTCAGTCTGGATTTATTATATACCAACCCACAGTACTTGCTGCAATGACTTATATAGGTTGCCTAATGTATTACAATGTTTTTAGCGCTTCATTGTATGTTGTAAAATGTATTGTAAATCCAGATTAAATTGTAAACTTTTCACCATTGTAAATCGCTCTGGATTAAGAGCGTCTGCTAAATGCCTAAATTGTAAATTGTAAATTGTAATCCAGGCTAATCTGTGTGTGTGTGTGTGTGTGTGTGTGTGTGTGTGTGTGTGTGTGTGTGTGTGTGTGTGTGTGCGTGTGCGTGTGTTGTAGTTCGAGGAATTGTCTCGTCTCGAGAACCGAGACAAGAACTTTGTTCGTATTTCTTGTCTTGTTTTTGTCTCGCCCTCAATTGTCTTGGTCTTGTCTCTGTCTCGCGGCTCTCCACTTTATTTGTCTCGTGGTCTCGTCTTGTTCTCGGACACAATTGGTCTGGGTCTCGGAACAAATGTCTCGGGTCTCTTTCGCCCACGAGACCACTCGAGATGAGACATACAACTACTCCAAATAAGACAATAAGGCAATTTCATTGAATGAAGCATCATACGAAAGCTTCAGTCACAAAAAAGCCTTGGTTTTGACTTGGTCTTGCTTCACAGTGGTCTTGGTCTCTGTCTTGGCCTCGACCTATCTGAGTCTCCATGTCTCTGTCTCAACTGCTCTAGGTCTTGCTCTCAGCCTCGGTCTCTACCC
Organism: Benthosema pterotum; assembly: GCA_039105355.1. Classification (NCBI taxonomy): domain Eukaryota; kingdom Metazoa; phylum Chordata; class Actinopteri; order Myctophiformes; family Myctophidae; genus Benthosema; species Benthosema pterotum. The sequence goes on along the minus strand of CM076987.1, from coordinate 1,680,462 downwards.
CTCTAGGTCTTGGTCTTGTCTTGTGCTTGACGCCACAAAGTGCTATAGTCTCGTCTCAATCTTGTCTTGATCAAGTCCGTGGTTGTCTTGGTCTCGACCAGTGGTCCTCTCAGGAACCACTGGCAGTCCCCGGACCACCTGAGAAAATCACTGGGTTAGACTCTTTGAGGTATATGTACCGTAGACGTCGTTAGTTCACACACACGCACACGCACACGCACACGCGCACGCGCACACACACACACACACACACACACACACACACACACACACACACACACACAACACACACACACACACACACACACACACACACACACACACACACACACACAGGGACCCCTGCAGTCATGTGTTTATCACCTCTCCTGCACACCAGGACGTTGCTGTGATTCTCACTCCCCACGGAGGAGGCATGTAGTCTGACAGACTGCAGACCACCGCTGGCAGTGTGTGTGTGTGTGTGTGTGTGTGTGTGTGTGTGTGTGTGTGTGTGTGTGTGTGTGTGTGTGTGTGTGTGTGTGTGTGTGAGCCTGACTGATATGGAAGTTTGGGAACGATACGATAAACGATGCGACAGAGGTATACAACCACCGTTAACTGATTTGCAACCGATTCGCAACCGATATAGTTTTGTTTTAGCTGAAATGAAAATAGACATTTTTTCACTGATATGACCACCGATAGAAAGAGGACCCACCGATATGACCACCGATATGGCCGATAAACACTGTAGCAGCAAGTAGTTTAAAGATGGAGTGCCATGATTTTTTTCTACCCTAAAACATGATCATCAGGTAATAATGTTATTAGTGTACAGTGTTTGTTAAACTGTCATTTTTTATTATTCCACCCAACCAGTTCATTAAGTATGCCTGGTTTGCCTGGTGGGTGGTGATGGGTGGAGATCCACCTGAACTGAAGCCACGCCCCCAGCTTTAGTTGTATGATAAGGGGGAGGAGTTAGGGGAGCGGCTGAGCATGTGATGTCACTATATTGAAGTTTGTAAAAAACCCAACGACTAGAACATTGACTCAAATAGAAGATTGCTGGGGCAAGTTGAAATAGACCATTGGCTCAATGTTTTGATGGTGCTATTATTGGGAAAGCCAGTTAAAAAATGTTTGTACAATTATTTAAAAAAAATATTGAGTTAGGTGATAAATTGTTGTTGGGTGAACACCCACAATGACTGATATTGACTCAACTAACATACACTTATTGAGTGAATTTTTTTGAACAAGTTGGTTCAACAAATTCAAACAATGTGGGCGGAGTCAGACAGAGACGGAGGCAGAACAACGCAGCCATTGTTGTGTGCAGCAAATAGCACCACAGACACAGCCAAATGAAGCAGAACATTATTAGAATTTTATATCAGTAGTCTCTATCAGTGGCAGAAACCGAGAGAACCCTCTGAAGCACTCCGTCCCTTTCGTCTGAAAAAGCGTTGCGACGAGGTAAGAAACACTGCGTTTGCTTCTTCAACATGTTATGCTAGCGATCTAGCCAGTTAGCTGACCTAGCTGTTGCTTCCCAACTCCGGTGAGTTTAATGTTGTTTTTCCCTGTGCGGTGTGCGCCCCGGCCCCCGCCTCCCGGTTCGGCGCGCAGTTTAGGCATAGATTTACTGAGCTTAGGTTTAGGTTAATTGTTAGGTTTAGGCATAGTTTTAACTAGTGGGCTAACTTAGCCAGCTCACTAGCGTTAGCCGCATTCACATTAGCCACCGAGATAGTTTTGGTGCCAGATGCGGGTGCTGTTGGTTAGTTAGTTTGTTGGCTCACTTTTAGCTTAGCTAGCTGAAAAAAACGACTTATAAAATTGAATATAGCCCCCCTCAGTTGTGAAGCTCACGTCTAGCTTGGAAAGCCAGTCCTGAAGGCTTTAATAACTTATACCAGTGGTTTTCAACAGGTGGTCCGCGGACCACCAGTGGTCCTTGAAAGGGTTCCAGGTGGTCCCCAGCTAAGTTGGTTAAGCAGATGTAACTCTTGAGAACGTAAAAATGAAACCAAATGGACCCTTGCGGGTCCATTTGGTTTCATTTTTTACACTCTCAAGAGGTAAAATATCCATCATCTGAATTAGGCATTTTGGAATGTATCTTTTGCTTGTTTTGTTTCCCAAATCCAGCCAGGAATTGTGAAAAAAAAAAAAATCTTTAGATTTGGGGTTTGTGGGGGCTAAAATATTCTCAAATTGTGGGCCGTGGCTCAAATCCTGAATAAATGGTTGTCCCTGGAGTAAAAAAGGTTGAAAACCCCTGCGTTATACCTGTTGTGATTTATTTCATTTCATATTAACCTGCACTAAGAAAACGTTTATGATGCTTTCTTTTATTTTGAAGATGAAGTTAAGGAAATTGATATGTTGTTGAAAACATCCTAAAAACGAATTGCACTATTTACAGTCAAAACAGTTAAAAGAAAGAAGAGTTAGCCTACTGTTTACACTTAAAACGAAGCAATTACTTGAAATACTATTATTATTTGATGTTCTGAATACTTGACAGTATTATTTCTGCACATAATGTTCTTATTTTGTTCTAAAAGAAAATACGTTTTTGCACACTCTTATTGTGAAGGCGTATACAGGAAGTAGAACTTGTGTTTACTCCGTGTATTCTCACTAAGCAAAAAGAAGAACAAACACACGCTACGTAGCTTGTTTTCACTCATTGAAACAGTGATATTCATTTGCACAGAGACTGAACGATTCCACGTGAAACTTTGCCACTTTATATTTTTGTTTATCACAGTTTTTGTACCACATCGTTTTGTGCCTTTTTACTGCAAGAGAAGTCAGTAAACTTTGATTGATTCTTCATTACCTCTGGTGCCGTTTTTTCATACTTTAAGAACTTTCACTTTAATACCAATACGTGTGTTTTTGTTTGCAGGGCCTTTCCCCAGCGCTGTTTTGGCATTCCATTGATTCTGCACTCACTGGACTTGTATCTGTAAGTACCTGTATCCTACCTCTGTCGTTCAAACCATCGTTCACTCTGACAGTGTACACATGGAGCAAAATGGACCGCTGTCCAAATAAGTTGTTTGGCATTAAGGAAAGCACCTTTTCCTTGAAGTATTGTGCAGCACTATTTTTCTTATGTCAATGCATTTGGTTCCATTTGTATGGTGTCAGATTTACAGACTTGTACCCTTACAAGTCTGTAAATCTGACACCATACCATACATTTGCCCAGCACCCAACTAGTGAACACAACATGTCTACAAGCTCACAATGCACCTTGAAATAAATTGGCTGTGCCATCTTAGCTGTGTTTTTATTTATTTGTGTTCTGTCATCTCAGCCCATCACATGTCTGCTAGGAAGAGTTCCCTGCCAGCACATTGTCCCCATTAACTACCTGGCCTATGTAAGTATCACCCACGTGTCACCTATGCATTATTATTATTATTATTAATCTGAAAAATCTCCCATTAAACAAAACCAATTGTTATTGTATTTTATATCACTTTATTCCTAGTTTGCCCCTGTTAGATCAAGGAATATCTACTTTCATGTTGATTGCACCATATAGGGTCTACCTTTGAGAAACCCTGGTTCCTGGGCCTCAATCACCCCATAAGTTGACTGTGCAGCCCCTGGCTTCCATCTTAACTTTTTGTCATCTCTCTACCCATGGCAGTTTCTTCTGCTGGCCCAGAAATACATCCAGTACGCTGTAGCGAGCCAGTACAGACCTGCACTGCCTACTATTACTTGCACCCTGTAAGTATCTGTCACATGTCTATTGTCAAATAATTATCTGTATTTATTTTACACCACTGTTTATATTAACGGATGCACATTATAAAATACCACTTTTTTCCTACTTAGTCTGTGTCTCATAAGTAGGAAGACTGTGGGCAGTTCTGAAACCCGTCTTCCAGTGACAGCATAGTTCAGACTTTTTAAAAAGAATATTCTTTTGAAAAAATATTGATAGTATTAGTATCCAGAGGACGGGGCCTTCCATTTTCGCATTGCAAATTTTCAGGAATAGAAAGCCTGCAAATTCTAATAGCTTGTTTTCCTCATCAATGTCACTAGAGGACGACTTTCTGAACTGCCCACAGCTCTACTGAGAGTAGAAAAAATAGATATTTTATCATGTACATTAGTGGGGACCTATTATATTGAAAAGTGGCAAAGTGGTCCTTTAACACTAGCAACCGTTTCTGAACCTAGACATGTCTTATTAAGTCATGGTTGTAAATCTAATTTCATGGACCCCATCTTCGATCAAATGTAAGGTGCCATTTGACCTCACTGGCCAGTTAGTTTGCCTGGCTTATATCTTAGCAGAGTTATGTTTATTCATTATTTTTTCTGTCATTTTTCTCTAGGCCCAGTGTCACGTTTGGCAGGTCAACAGTTAAGTTGCGGCTACTGGCTGTGGCAACCTCGCATGCACAATCGGGCAACCTCGTGTGTACGTCCAGCGGCCCAACAAGCTGTCACATCTAGTCAAGAACCAAGCAAACAAGTAAGACTGTGGATGCAGTGTTGCCAGTGCGAATTTTCGCATTCTGTTTTTTTTTTTTATACCCCAACATTAAATAAAGGGCATGTTGTTTCATCTTTATCTTATTGTTGTGCAGGTATATGCAGAATTCAAAAAGAATTGCCGGGAACGTTCACCTCCTTGGATGAGTACCGTAGCTCACCACCCCACTCATGAGACACGAAGAACTCCAAAGAGTCTAGATGAGGTAAAATGGAGAATAATGTACACATGTCTTAACCATGTGAACCTGGGTGTTCAGATTTCCTCACAGTTAAAGTGTTACATTGTGGCATTGTGAGCTTGACATTCTGATTTTTCAGTAGTAACTATTTTCAGTATACATACAGTAGATGTGTATGCTGTTAAAATGATTCAGCCTATAGAATCTAGACGTGAAATGAGCTTGCCCACTTCATTCGCACATTATGTCTGAAGGAGTGAAGCATTTCATTGCTGTTTTTTGTTTTAAATTGTTCCTGTTTACTTTGTCATGGTTTAGCACTTTGAGTTTACACATGTTGTATGAAATGGCTATAAAATACAAGTGACTTGACTTGCCCTCTGTATCCAGACAGAGATCATCAAACATTGGAGGGTGTCATAGTTCTGCAGTATTACCGGGGAGAAGACTGAGTTGAGAGAAGGGTGGGAGAAGACCGAGCTCACCTGCAGGTAAATCAGAATTTCAAGGAGAACATCCATCCGTCAATCAATATCGTCAATATTGATTTTAATTTCCTTTTTATTAATGTGCTCCAGCTATAGCCAGACGGCGTGGTCGAAGCCTCAAGTCCCATGCCAACGTGTATCCTGCAAGTTGTGGGGCCTCCATGAAGCAAGCTGCGTCGAGAGCTGCAGTTGTCCTTGATGGGGGGGCAATTCTGTGACAACCTACCAGATCCCCCGACTGCCCTTGGAGTTTCTATTCGGTTTCATCTTTGCTGTCAACATCGCTTATCCCCTGGAGTGGTTAAACGTCTTTGAGGTAATGCAGAAGTTGTTAATGTATGCTGAGAAACGTGGACAAACCGACAAAACCCTCAGCTGTGGTGTCTTCTTGCGATGTACAGTACTGCAACATGACTACCTCACTTGGCAACGAAACAGGTTTTGTTTATCTGCCTTGCTCATTGGCACACCACCAGGCATGCTTTGAACATTAAGCCAAACTTGAGTATTGTCTATGAAGGTTTGCAACAGTGCATGTCTTTCGCAGTGTCCAAAAACCCTAATTGATATTGGCATATTTTCTGTAAACCCTCTTGCAAAGATGTAGCTCTATGGAAATTTACCATTTTCTCTGTGTTCTTAAAGAGAACACACACTAGGAGGTCATACTTGATGGCTATTTGTTCTCACTATGTGAAGCATGATTTTTTTTTTCTTGCTGTTTTATGCACAAACATTTTTTTATAAGGGTCAGTTGATTTGAAGGGTTGATCCGTTATATTTTTCTTTTGTCTATAATGCATTTGGAATACACTTTTAACTTTAAAGTATACAAAGTATACAATACCTCATCATTCCTTTATTCCATGCATGTACATTACTTGAAGTTGTATGGTGAAAAATGTTCTTGAATGTTTTATTGAAATGTCTATCAACAGCATGTTGCCACTGTTGATGCAAAACGTCATACTTTAAGATTTCAAAAACCTTGACATAATTGGTCTTACTACTGCCCATGATGTATTATAGTTAGCATAATCAGGCTGTGTCCAGTTCAGAAACTGGACCTGTAACATCATAGGATAACCTATCCACAGGTCCTGAACTGCCCAGTCCTCCTATGAGATAAAGGGGGGGAAGGTGCCATTTTATCATGAACAGTAATGAGGACCAATTATTTCAAGTGGTTGAAGCGTCCTTGAGATATTCACATTTTTTCCACACTGATAATGTAATGTATACATTGTACTTTACTATATTTACTATACTGTTAGCAATTTTAAGACCGGTGTTGCCTGGATTCTGTTCCAATGTTGATTTGTAATTGTTTGAATTTAAATGTCTACTTTAGCACAAATAAAAAAATAAAGTAAATGTGTTTTTTTTTTATTTCATTATATCATATTTAAATGTTAATTCAGTTAATCATTATTAGAATATTCACTCAATTATTACTGCATAACAAATAGTTGTAATGACTAATACATTCTAGTTGAGTGAATGTAGAGCCAGCAGTCTTTCGTTCTGTCAACGATGATTAAGCTATTGGCTGAATTAATAGCCAACAAAGAGTTTGTCGTTCAGTCAATGTTTTAAAATACTAATTGAGTCAACTGAAAATATTTAGGGGAACGCGTAACCCTATAAATAATCAGTTTAACCAACTTTTTTTTTTTTTAGAGTGTGGCACGTTTAGGAAGAAACCCTAATACAAAGGGAAGACATCATTGCACATAAAAAACACCAAGGGGTCTAATTACATACTGTCACCTCTTAAACATGTACAAAATTGGAAAAAAATACAAAAATCACGGCACCCCCTCTTTAAAATTCTATTGTGACAATTTCCCGATACGATATAACAAGCGATAGTACCGATACCCACCGATATGCCGGCGTGTGTCGCTTCACGCCACACGTGATGACACCGCGCCCATACCATTTTCGGTTACAGGATATTACTCAAGTAAAGCATCAATAATAACATCAGTTGTTGTTGCATGTTGTTGCAATACAAGTTGCAACAGACACGCAGCATGCATAAAGCTAAAGGTCTGACTCAGAGAGTTTTCTGTTTTCAATGATGAAATGCTGTTGGTTTAGTCGTGACACAATAGTTTGTAGTTAGTTAGTAGCAGTATCGTAGTTAGTGTTTCATATACCTATAAATATAAGCTCTGAAATAACTTTGATTGTTTTGCATGATTGTTTTGCATGCCATCATGTTTGGTGGAGCAGTCTGGGCATTTAGGGGGGGGGATTGCCCCCCCATGCCCATTCCTAGATCCGCCCCTGAAGTGAAGTGGTCCTTTAAGAATGAATACGATTTCAACACCTAGAGTAGCAGTAGTACAGTGTCACAGAAAATGGAAATACTTCCATGCCGTGTGTACAGTGTATGTATACGTCCATCACTGCTTATCCCAGATCAGCACAGTAGATGGAGGAGAAGATCATAAAGACCTCATCATCCTCCCAGGAGGAGAGATCATATCACCTCTGATCACTATCTCACATTTCAAACATCTCCCTGAAGAGCAGGAAAAGCCAAACACCAACCACTCCAAAAAGATGGAGCTGATTACTGTTTTAAATGTCATCAAATCACGCTGTGTGTTCAAATCATTCTCCATGGCAAACAGGAGAGAAGATACCAAACCCCACACACACACACACACACACACACACACACACACACACACCACACACACACACACACACACACACACACACACACACACACACACACACACACACACACACACACACACACACACACACACAGGCTTGTAAATGCTACATGATGGGGACCCATGAGTGGACACCAACGGTGTGGGGACACCCCTTTCTAGACATGGTACGCCTCTGAAAAAAATCATGTATGCTCAGAAAAACCTCAGGAACCAGAATATCACTTTAAATTAGCAAAATTCAATACTTTTTCTCCCAGACCTGACTCCACGCATCCATCTGGGGACCAACAGATATTCCGCCTTCCTGGGGACACCATAGCACACCTCAGATGGCATACCTCCTGGGGACTCTATCTGATAACACTCGGTCAGATATTGCATCCTCCTGGGGACTCCATCTGATAACACTCGGTCAGATATTGCATCCTCCTGGGGACTCCATCTGATAACACTCGGTCAGATAGTGCATACTTTCTGGGGACAACACCACACAACAGTTTCAGATATTACTCTTTCTGGGCATCTGTATAGACAGAGCATTTCTGCGCACACATCAGACAGTACAGTTTGTGACCATACCACAATTTCAGGTCTTTCTTTATGGAACACATCTACACCCTTTCAGGTTGTACTGAAATATATTTTTTCAAAATACAAAACTTTTTCAGAACTTTTTTGTTAGGTCTCAACTGCAACAGCAGCAGAGCACACCAAGCAAATGAGGACTTAAAGTTCCTATAAGCGAGTTTATGGTCAAAATAAGCGAATTTGTGGTCAAAATTATAATGACAATCTTTTTTTTTTTCATTGTTTTTATGTTTTTCATTTAGTCTTCCTGTATTTGATCATCTCTAAAAAAAAATCTAGGGGCCACAGTAGGCCTCCAAAGAAAATAGTAGTTACTATAGTCATATTGGTTACATTTTTGCTTAAAAACATCACATCACATCACATCACATCACATCACATCACATCACATCACATCACAGCTACTCAATTGGAGTAACACAGGCAACACAGTTTTGACACCATCACAGAAGATCCGCAAGCTCATATTGCACCAAACTTCACAAGATAGTTGCTTACTACTACCGCAATGTTCTTAGCCACTAATTGCGCTCCTACTGCGTCCACAGCGGCTAATATACCTAAGTAAATTAATTACTAGGACTATCGTGATGTCAAAAAGCTACGGTCCAGACCTAGCACAACTGGGTGCAACTCTACCAGAGCCATAGAGAAAGGCAGAGTTGCACCATACAGAAAGGCAAATAACCCAGAGTTGTGACATCTCCGTTCACTTCCATGGAAAGGTGTAATGGCAGCTGCTCTACATACTTTTATTCAGCATTGGGACAGCTATCTGTGACAAGTCCTCAGGCGACAGCCCAGCTTTAATTCTCTGAAACCACTTAGTCCATGTTGCACGGGCACGGCCGCTGTACCACTTTACTTTAAATAGTTTTGTAGTATGCCTAATAGTATCCATGTTACACGAGCATGGCCGTTGTAAATCACGCTTTACTTTAAGTAGGCCGCTTGCTGTTTTCTGCCCCCTCAATGTCGCAACTCCTCTACTACTGGCCGTAACATCGTCCCCTCCCCTTCCTTCATTCATTCTTCATTGTAGCCGCAAGCTGACCAATTTTGTTTTCCGTGGAGTTGGACTAGAAAGCGACCATCACTTTCGATCGTCGCGGGCTCGCGGACCTGAGTTTTATTTTTCTACGATGGTGCGGGATAGTCCTGTGCTTACAGCGAGACCTATGCACCGTCAGACGCATGACCGCGCCAGGATTTATTTATTTATTTATTTATTTATTACACACAGGACACAAAATCTCCCATCGTAATGCAGACGTGTGGTTTTGAAAACGTGACTGCATGTATCCATGCAGCAATTTGCATGCACGCTTACTGTGTGCTTGCGTGGCCAATATCAAGTACATGCATACACGTTTAAGCAGTGGTCGGTGGTCCCCGCACTGATGTTGCCTGTATGGAGCAGTCTGTCATCAAGTTGATAGATTGATTAGGTCGACAATAATAATAACCAATGACGGTTGTTGTGTAGGAATGAAGAGACGAGGGCAGCGGCAGTCCCAGGCAAATACAACTTTAGTTTAGTAGCCTAAAGCAGGGCTTTTCCAGTGGTCCATGAGAGGATTCCAGGTGTTCCACAGGCTAAATGATGGAAAGTTGGTTAACTAGATGTAACTCTATGAGAGCATAAAAATGAAACTAAATGTACCTTTGCAGTTGCAGGTCCATTTGGTTTCATGTTTACACTCTCAAAAAATAAAATATTCATCATGTGCATTAGCCCAAGTCAACACAACGACAAAATGTAAAAGATTAATGGTCATTTTGATCTGTACGTTTGATTATTTTGTTTTTCTCCAAAATCCAGCCTGGAATTGTGGACAAAAGCAAAACAAATATAGGTGTGGTTTTGGAGTCTGTGGGGCTAAAATGTATCAAATGGTGGCCCGGGGCTCAAATTATGAATAAATAATAAAAGGTCTAAAACCACTGGCCGAAAGGAATTAAATAATTGTGAGGCCAGCATGTTTGTGGAGTGGACCTGCAGCTTTAGTGGCAAGTCCATGTGGTCTGTGATTCAAGCTTGGCTGGTTGGGCCAATATACGAATGGATCAGCATAATAATAATAGGCTAATAATAATAATAGATAATAAGCTCATAAGCAGCTAAATCAGGGGTGGACAACTATTTTTTCCCAAGGGGCCAAATGAGATACAGAAAATATTGTGGAGGGCCGGGCTTAAAGGCTGTACTAAATTCTGCATAATATTAATTTAATTTCTATATAAAAGTAGTAAATGGCAGTGTTTTGACACTCTAATAAGAGTATCATTATTATTATGCAATGAAAAAGTGTGGTTGTTAGGGTAAGGGTAAATTTGGATTAAAATTGTCATTTAGCTGGGGACCCCCTGGAAGTCGTGTTGTGAGCTTTCAGATTGCGAGTACAAACTAATGGGTCTATGTGTTCCATTTGTACACTACAGTAGTTACAGACCGATAAGGGTGCATTTGTTTCCAAACTATCATTTATATATTTTGCACAGAACAACAAGCCTACAGCCAGTCAGTTGGAAAGCCTCACTGCATGTCGCAGCTGCGGTCATGTGCAACCTGTTTCAGATTGATTGAGACACTAGAAAGAAACTACTGGACAAATGTGTTTGCATGTATGCTATGTCCTGCTATGCAAACGTTCAGGGCAGGTCAGATCCAGGCAAACCAGTAGTGGTGTATACTAGGGCTTAATTTGCCCTTCGAACATCGAACAGCAAATTCAGGCCGAGCTTCGAAGCATTGAAAACAATGCATTTCCAACTGCAGTAACAGTGCGTTTCACAGCGAGTTTCTGACCCCTCGATGTCGCACATCTACTAGATGGGGGGAAAAGTTAAATAAATAAATAAATGCGAATGGTTCGGGATCATTAATATTCGTTCGCGTGGCGACCTTAGCGAGCGAGTGGTTCGAATCCCGAGCTTCGGTATACAGCCTTACAAACCAGCACAAATAAAATCTGTCCTAAACCAGCAGGGCCAACCAGAAGCCATAGTCAGCTCAGAAAGTAGAATAAATGACATTCAAAAGCTCACTTGGGTTACTTGCAGGTGTGTTGATTTAATTATTTCATTAGTAGCCTACTATTGGGTGTAATGGGTTGTATTTATGTATTTTATTGCGTAGGATAATATTAGGACAAATGGGTAAGTATGGTAGAAGTGTTCTTGCCGACTATATCTTCATCAATCAGTTCCACACAGCGTGTCACTGTCCTGCATGATATATCATGCAGGACAATATAATTTGGACAAGTTTGGCAGGCCGGATTAAAAGGCTTAACAGGCTGCATGTGGGCCCCGGGCCGCAGTTTGCCCATGTCTGATTTAGACAGTAAATGAACCTGAAAAATGAGTGCTGATTCTAAAATAACAGAAAGCTATGTGACAAAATGTTTAGAGGGGAAGGGACTAATGGAGAAGAGATCCAGAAGAAATAAAAGACATGCCATTGTATGCTTGACTGCATACTGAAAATATAAGCTCAACACATAGTGAGCTTGTACATTGGCTATGTTGAACATGGAAACAACAGTAAAATCAGCTATGACAATGCCCTCAAGCTCTGCCAACATTCTTGTCTACTAAATACCCCCACCCTGACATGACTTGGAATTGTAGGAATTCAGTTGAGATATTACGTTGTGTTTTCAAATATGGTGAGAACAACAGATCTACAAGCGCACGTGTTGCAGAAGCGACACATTGTAGGCTTGCAGATCAGCTAATCTTAAGGAATAATTTCATGGTACTCACTACTATTACAATTCTTCTTATGTCCAAAAATTAAGTTGCCTTCGACGAAAGATGCAGTGTTGCAAAGTGTACAAAAATACTTGACTCAACATTTTCCACATTGGAGAGAGCACAGGTCGCCTCAGTCTCATGTGAACACCCCAGACAGGCTTCTGCTGTTTTTGCTAATTAACGACCCAATCAATGCAGTGCAAGGGTGGGGGGTATTCTCCCACTCTAACTGGGGGAGAGAGGGGGGGGGGGTGCTCTCTCCTGCAGCAACTCTACTCTACTCACTGAACTGATCAAACTGGATCTACTTAAATAAGAAGTTCCCTTTATTGAAATACGGAATGCACCAGCTTTATTATATAATAATCCATTTTATTATGTTATTTGGATACCCATAAGAATCATACAAATTGAGTTTGAGACCCCTGTCCTACTGCGTGTTCCATGCTGAATTTTTTTTCTGTTAAAATGCTTCATTATGTTAAGGTAAGGTGTGCACTTCACCCCACTGTAGAGTATGTGCATGTGCACATCTTGTAACCAGTAGGACTGGAGGATTTCCCAAATCACACAAATCACTTACTATACCTTTTAAATGATTGTAGTGGGTCAGTGGGCCTAATGTTTTAACAATGTTTGGCTCTGAGATGTAGTGGAGTATAATTTCTTGTAATCAATGCACCTGCACACACACCCCCCCCCCATCCCCCACTCCAGTCCACACTGAATGAAAGATGCTACAGAGTGCTACAGTTGAGTGGAGTGGGGGATGGGCGCAGAGTCTAGCTGACAGTTCAACTCAGAGCATAAGCTGTTGAAGAGGTCAGACCAACTTTACACACAGCTTCAGTGTATACTGTATACTATATAATATGTTTCTGTTCTATAAATGGAACAGAAAAAATATATGGTCTATAAATGGAACCAAATGGACATATCATCTAACATGACACAATGACGTTCATAATTAATTAGGGATGTATACAGTCAAGATTCCCTGGAATCCAATTTGAGAACCACTGTGTAAAACAGCATTAATAATAGGAATATTTCTACATAACAGCTTGGAAGCTAGTAGAGTAATGGGTGGTTGAACCCCAAAATTTAGTGTGCAGATCTTGTTACCAGGAGGCCAGGCCAGTGGGATTTTTCAAATCACCCAAATGACTTACGGTACCTTTTAAGAATCAGGTTCCTATTTTGGATAAACTTTTTTGAGCTTGCTGCTTTTTGCCTTTTTTTTTATTTTGAATCCTGAAAATTATTCATTGTATTACTTTACCCTTGCTGATAGTATTCGGCAATGCTAAAGAACATATACTTCTTAAAACACTAAAAGGTTTACAAAGGCAATAATGTCAACAACGATATTGTAAGAAAACTGTATGCTTCCAAACTCCAAACTGTTCTGACACTCAGTGCCACTCTGTACAAACAGACAGAGAATTCAAATTGCCCAGGCACAGGGATTGCGGGTCGTTAATTAACTGGGGGAGAGGGGGGGGGGTTGTTCTCCTACTCTCCTGAAGCATTATGATTGCGGGTCGTTAATTAACTGGGGGAGAGGGGGGGGGGGGGGGGTTGTTCTCTTCCCATTGGCTAGACAGCAGGAAGTGTGTAAACTTTTCACACTCCTGTGCAGTACCTGTTGTAGCCACTGGAGGAGCACTTCTAGCACACTTTTAGCACACTTTAACACACTTTTCAGATTTTAAAGACCAAGTGGGACATTTCACAGAACTTCACTGGGCACATAATTGCAATGTTCTGGATTGAATTAAATGATAAACGGTGTGGGGACCTCGGGTGAGGACCCCAGATGGATTTTGGGTCCCCAGTTGGTGAGTGTGCTGTCAGACGGACGTCCCCACCATGTAGCAATTACAAAACCACACACACACACACACACACACACACACACACACACACACACACACACACACACACACAGCTCCTTGGAGCTCACTGCTCCAAGTGATGGGTCAAAAGCGTAGTGACAAATCATGCGACTTTGACACACACGGCACCGCTGCTGCTACTACTACTACTGTATGTATATTCTATAGTCGTTTCGTTTCAGCATGCATGAACATTAGCGAGAGGATCAGTGGAGTCGTTTGAAGAGAGGTCAGCAGAGCAGCTTGGTTCTATTGGACTCAGCAGGCAAGCCTCCAGATTGCTGGCATTTATATTGTTTATATTCCTCATCTGCCCTATGAGGATGTTGTACAGCAGTGGTCCTCAAACCTTCTCATGTCATGGACCCCCAAAATGATACTAATTAGCCCGCGGACCCTCCCATTATGTCAGCAGCTCTAGCAATTTTTAACCAATCTATCGAGACAGTCTCGCCGTTCCAAGAATGTATGGATGAAAAATATTGAAGAATAACGTCGTACCGTTTAGTAATAGTAACGGTATCGCTGTTACATGATTTGGATGATGGATAATGAGATACAGCTTGCGTTTCTGATGAAAGTATCGCTGATAGTGTAATGCGATACTCGAGTCGTAATGTGTTATTGTGCATCAGTGGTATTTGGAGTTCATATAATACCGAGTATAAAAATGTACTCAGACATCAACACAACTTCAATACAGTCACGCAAGCACACGCGCGCACGCGCGCACACACGCGCGCGCGCACGCACGCACACACACACGCACACGCACACGCACACGCACACACACACACACACACACACAATAAGCACTTGGTGGGGCATTGCAGTGAACACTATAATTTCATATAAATTGGGAAACATCAAATTTTGTTCCGAGTATGAAAATATCTCTTCACATAATCGACCACCACCACATTTCCACATTTGCAAACCCAAATGTAGTGCACGCACACACACACACACGCACGCACACACGCACGCACGCGCACGCACGCACACACACACACACACACGCACACACCTCTTCAGTAAGTCAGCCATGGAATATGAGAGGACGGTGGTCTCGTATGTTCAAAGCCTGGTGTGTGGCATTAGAGCATCTAATCCCCTGACTCACCACAGCACACTGTTCACTGTACCGCGTGTGTGTGTGTTGTGTGTGTGTGTGTATGTGTGTGTGTGTGTGTGTGTGTGTGTGTGTGTGTGTGTGTATGTGTGTGTGTGTGTGCGCGTGCGCGCACGCACATGCGCGTGTACTTTTATATTGCATTTGTCGTAAGCCTTCCTCAATTGCTTGGTGGCACCTCATTCCATTTTGCTCTGACAGATTTCGCGTAAACACGAAACCACAAAACCAAATGGACCCTCGCGGGTCCATTTGGTTTCATGTATACACTCTCAAGAGTTAAAATATTCATCATGTGAATTATCCCAATATTCATCATGTGAATTCTCCCAAGTCTACACAACTAGAGAATGTAGAAGATTAAGATTTTGATCTGTATGTTTGAATGTTTTGGTTTCCCAAATCCAGCCTGGAATTGTGGACAAAAAGCAAAAATAAATCTTTAGTTTTGGGGTCTGTGGGGCTAAAAAATGTCATATAGTGGTGGTCCTCCGTGGCTCAAATGCTGAATAATGTGGGCCCTGGTGCCAAAAAAGTCGAAAACCACTGCCGTGTATAGCACTATTCATACTGGTTGGTTGTGGGTTGAAAAATATGTTTCTGTTCATACCAGCTCTACCAGAACTGCTGAGCTCCGTCGTATACAGGGAGCATAAATTAGGCTGGGATTAGGAATTTACAGATTATAGGTTTAGGGTGTTAGGGTGGGGAGGATGGAGTTGTCACCCTGAATACCAGGAAGCTTCACAGCACATGCACTGGGGTGCATTGTGAGCCTGTTGGATCTGCTATTTTTGGAGTAAATGGTGCATTTATATAGCGCCTTTAACCAAGGCACTTTAGTACCGTAATTTCTGGACTATAAGCCGCACCTGACTATAAGCCGCACCAGACAATAAACTTCATGTTAGAGCAGTGATTTTCGACCTTTTTGATCCCGGTAGAGATCAAAATGACCATGACTTGTTAATTAAGTGGTGCTAATTTAGATTGTGAATATCATAACTCTTGAGAGAGTAAACATGAAACCAAATGGACCCGCAAGGGTCCATTTGGTTTCATTTTTACGCTCTCAAAGAGTTACATCTGGTTAACCAACTTTCCATCATTTAGTCTGGAGGGCCCACCTGGAACCCTCTCAGGGACCACCTGTTGAAAACCCCTGAAGCCACCTGTAAAAATCCATAGATTGGCCGCACCGTTGTATAAGCCGCAGGGTCAAAAGCATGTGAAAAAAGTAGCGGCTTATAGTCCGGAAATTACGGTACAACAAAATCAACATTCACATACACATTCACACACCGGTGGCAGCAGCAACCATGCAAAGCACTAACCAGCACATCAGGAGCAATTTGGGGTTCAGTGTCTGGCCCATGAAGACACTTACATTTTACACTCTCAAGAGTTAAATTATGTAAACATCTAAATTACTTAAAGGTAGGGTAAGTGATTTGAAATTCATGGTGTAGTACCAGCCTATTGCACTAGGGGCGTCCAACAGTAGCTACACTATGTGAACCTGCTGCTCGATCCTGATTGGAGGAGAATTCGCCACCACCTGGGGAACTTTTATTAGCTCCTCTGCTAGCGTGGGGGAGGGGGAAACTCCATATATGGTTTCCACACCTTATAATAGAGCATTTTAACAGAAAAAAAAAAATGTGGGTGATATCTGACAAAAGTGAAATCACTTCCCCTACCTTTAATTTCACCTTATCAAATCCTGGTCCTCCGTGGCTAAAATGCAAAATAAATATTGGGCCCTGGTATGAAAATGGTTGAAAACCACTGCTATATACCACCCTGGGCAAACGGTGCGTGCATGCCACATCCAGGAAGTCCCACCTTTTCAGTGGTTTTGGGGTAACCCTGCGTCCAGGCTTTCATTTCGCAGCGCGGATGGAAGCCTGGAGATCGAGGCTACTGCAGGGGTTGACACTAACACTTGCCCGCTTGCCCGGGGCAAGTAAAAAAAATGGTGGGGCAAGTGAAGACTGCTACCTGGTTGCCCGATCGGGCAAGTGTGCAACTTAGTGCACTATAACACAACACAAGATAAATTTGTCTTGAAGGCGGTCATTGCGCTCCGTGTCTTTATCTCTCTCCCAGGTCCATTTGGTTCCAAACTGTCATTTTGCTGGGGTCAGGGACCACTGGGTCTGTGACCACTATGGGCTAATTAAGATGATGAATTTTAACTCTTGAGAGTGTA
This sequence comes from Benthosema pterotum, assembly GCA_039105355.1. Taxonomy (NCBI): domain Eukaryota; kingdom Metazoa; phylum Chordata; class Actinopteri; order Myctophiformes; family Myctophidae; genus Benthosema; species Benthosema pterotum. Next base: position 1,662,995 of record CM076987.1, on the reverse strand, counting down.
AAAATGAAACCAAATGGACCCGCAAGGGTCCATTTGGTTTCATTTTTACGTTCTCAAGAGTTACATCTGGTTAACCAACTTAGCTGGGGACCACCTGGAACCCTCTCAAGGACCACTGGTGGTCCCCAGACCACCTGTTGAAAACCCCTGGTTTAAAGCACCCAAGTAGGAAGTAAACTCAAATGCAAAATTTACAATATATTTTTGGGGGGCAAGTGACCATGACCTGAGGGCAAGTAGCAACTAAACATGCTAGACAAGTACTTGTTTTTCTAGACACCGATTTACACCTACACCACATAAAGTCAATGAAGTTACAAATAACCCAAAACATTATTTTCCTATATCTAACTTTTTTTTTACTTTGTTCATCCACCCTAAAATCGCCAATGCTTGTAAGCAATACTATAGAAATACCATACTATATGCGTGCCTGAGTTTGTGCGTGTGCGTGTGCGTGCGTGTGTGTGTGCGTGTGTGTGTGTGTGATGTAATGAAAGCAGACAGCAGTAATAATCGTCATCATGACGTTCAGAATCATTGGGATGGAACTCTATTCTAACTGCAGCCTGGGGAAGAAGGAATTATATTTATAGCCTTTCTAATACCCTAAATAACGTTACACACATGCAAGCAGTGCACACAGCAGGGGCGGATCTAGGCATGGGCATGGGGGGGCGGGGGGAAATGCCCCCCTAAATACCCAGGCTGCCCCACCAAACATGATGGCATGCAAAACAACCCAAGATATTTCAAATTAAAGTGCCTATATTTAAAATGATTTGAAACACTACTACTGCTACTAACTAACTACAGCTGTGTCACCACTAAACCAACAGCATTTCATCATTGAAAACAGAAAACTCTCTGAGTCAGACCTTTAGCTTTATGCATGCTGCGTGTCTGTTGCAACTTCTACAACAACTGATGTTATTATTGATGCTTTACTTGACTAATAAAAGTCCTGTAACTGAAAATGGCATGGGAGCTGTTTGTCAGACACCCCCCCCCCCCCAATTGAGAAATGTTACATCAGCCCCTGACACACACACACGCACACGCACACGCACACGCACACGCACACGCACACGCACACGCACACGCACACGCACACGCACACGCACACACACACACACACACAGTAATGTCATCACAATGCATATCTCTTTAAACCCCATGGCGGATGCCTTGCAGTGACTGCATGAGCCGGACTAAATATAGAACCGACGCCGGGTTTAACGCTCTTTGATTTGCATGAATTATACAGACTACGTACGTGGGGTTTTAAAAAGAAAAATAGAAGTACGAAGAAAAAAGAAAGAAAAAACCCTTGAACTATAAAAGGGCAGAATATTGTGTATAAAACCCGGAGTCTGACGCTGTACGGCTGGACTTGCGTCAGCAGCAGCCACTGACAGGGGCGGATGTAACATTTCCTATTTGCGGGGGGGGGGGGGGGGGCAAGAGAACATGTTGGAGGGGCAAGAACCGAAAACGGTATGGTTGTGGTCCGCACCCATAGCGTTTTCGGTTACAGGACTTTTATTGGTCAAGTAAAGCATCAATAATAACATCAGTTGTTGTTGAAGTTGCAACAGACACGCAGCATGCATAAAGCTAAAGGTCTGACTCAGAGAGTTTTCTGTTTTCAATGATGAAATGCTGTTGGTTTAGTGGTGACACAGCTGTAGTTAGTTAGTAGCAGTGGTGGTGTTTCACATCATATTAAATATAAGCACTTTAATTTGAAACATCTTGGCTTGTTTTGCATGGCATCGTGTTTGGAGGGGCAGACTGGGCATTTAGGGGGGCATTGCCCCCCCCATGCCCAAGCCTAGATCCGCCCCTAGCCACTGAGCTCTTTAGCAAACACAGAGACGCTCAGTGAATCACCCTCTAAGAAGCATCATCCTCATATGTCTGCTGTTGTATTGACCACCAGTCTAAAGGCCCCGATACACCAATGTCAGGGGTTGACACTAAGGTATGGAGGAGTCAGGTCCTTGCCCTCAGGTCATGGTCACTTGCCCCCCAGGTTCCAGGTGGTCCCCAGTTAAGTTGGTTAACCAGATGTAACTCTTGAGAACGTAAAAATGAAACCAAATGGACCCTTGCGGGTCCATTTGGTTTCATTTTTACACTTTCAAGAGTTAAAATTCATCATCTTAATTAGCCCAGGTCTACACTGTAGAAGATTAATGGTCATTTTGATGTGTATGTTAATTTGCCCGTTTTGTTTCCCAAATCCAGCCTGGAATTGTGGATATCTAGAAAGCAGGGAAAGACACAGAGGCAGAGTGCAATGACTGCCTTCAAGACAAATTTATCTTGTGTTGTGTTATAGTGCACTATGTTGCACAGTTGCCCGATCGGGCAACCAGGTAGCAGTCTTCACTTGCCCCACCATTTTTTTTACTTGCCCCGGGCAAGCGGGCAAGTGTTAGTGTCAAGCCCTGAATGTGTTGATCAATATCAACAAGCAACGTCAATTATCAACATTGACTTTTCACCAGCGATGTCCCGATACCGATACCAAAGTAGCGGATCGGCTCTTTTTGTCCATTTTTTATAATATCGGTATCGGCAAATACTGTATGGGTATCGGAAAAGTATCGGTATTGGCCCTTATTTGTCATTATCGGGTCACATATTGGCAAATTTGACTGTCTAACCAGTGATCAGGCACAGGGATAAGGGCAGTTATCCAACATCTTACTTAACACCATGGCAGTTAAGTAAGATGTTGGGTCATGTGGAGTTTGCTTTGGAGTTCCCCAAGTTATTCCCTGTTGGTGACTTCATATAAATGTATTTTTTCTTTTGTATGTTATTATGTATATTCTTCTCTCGTATCGGTATTTGGTATCGGTATCGGCTAAGACAAAAATTTTGGTATCGGCATCGGATCGGAAATGAAAAAGTGGCATCGCGACATCCCTACTTTTCACTTCTTTATACAAAATGATCAACTCCTGGTTGTTCAGAAAAGTCAGACCATTAGCGCCCTCTACTGGTCAACATTTCGGAAATCCTCCAATCACAGCCCTCCTTGGCGTCACCTGACCCTTTCTCCTCCCACAGATGCCTCACTGGACAGAACATTTCATGACCTTTTTTTAGTCTGTTAAGTGAACATTTGGTTCTTTTAGGACCTTTTTTTCTGAGTGTGCAAATGGACCCGGTAGGGTCCATTTGGTTCACATTTGCCCACTCTCAGAAAAAATGTAAAATGGGTGGAATTCCCATGGGAAGGTGTTGCCTGTTGCCATCATGTTGCCTCGTTGATGTTGACATTGTTAGTTGATATTGATCAACATATTGCTAGTGTATCAGCGCCTTAAGGGTGGGCAAAAAGATTGATATGCCAACATATCACAATTCTTAATGCCATGATATCATCAACATCAAATCACCACCAGGTTCGATTTTCTGATATTCATGTACAAATGAACAAATTCATTAATTTGTTCATGTCAGAAAGACTAGCTGATGTTATCAGGCTGGATTGATGTGTATGATTGAACTTTTTGTTATTTATATTGTTTAAAATTGCTTTAAAAATGGTCTAGTTGAACTTGTCATGGTCCATATTGTTTAGATTTTTTTTCTCGGAGGGCAGAAAAAAAAACACATGAAAATGGGTGGAATTCCCCTGGGTGGAATTCCCCTTCAAAATGTTCAAAATGAATCGCAATATAAATCGAGTCAGAACCCTTGATATCAATATCGTATTGTGAGGTAAGTGAATCGTCCCACCCCTCCACCACTCCACCACCCTACTCTTTAGCAAACACAGAGACGTGAATCAGCCTCCTAGAAGAAGCATCATCCTCATATGACTGCTGTTGTATTGACCACCAGTCTGCTGTTCGTATTGATCTGCTCTGCTCTGATAATGGCACATACATGTGTACAGCGGTGCACATACAGAGATGGGCAAGTTACTGGGAAAACGTAGTAAGCCACACTACTTGTTACTCTCGAAAAAAAATGTAGCTAAGCTACACTACAAGCTATCCCCAGAAATTTGTAGCAAGCTACACTACAAGCTACACTACAAGCTACACGACAGAAGTAGCTTGCTACATCAACACTACATATGTTTTAGTTCTCAAATTTTGCCCGAACCCCACTAGGACTGAACCCGAACAGGCCTGACCCAACATGTAGGGCCGGGTCGGACCTAAAATGCTAATCAGTAGGGCCGGGTAGGGCCTTGGGCCTCGTGAAAAAATATATATTGAATTATTCTATTATAGTTTTCTATATTTACTTATTATGAAGATGGTGCTGATTGCCATTTCATTTTTAATCTGTGGAGAATTCTCAAATTCTGCCCAAACCCGACAGTTTAGAGCCGGGTAGGGCCTAAAATCAATTCCATTTAGTTGGGCCGGGCCTAGGGCCTGAACTGTTAGGGCCCAGTTAGGGCCAGGCCTTAATTTTCAGGCCCGTTGAGACCTTTACAACACATATTCCTGGACTGCCTGCTGGCCTAGTGGTGCAGGTGCATGCCACATCTAGGCTTTGGCCTGACAGCGTGTTGCGTGTTCAAATCCCACTTATGACGAACTTAGTGTGTGTCTCTCCCCTTCACTCACTCCCTCTTTCCCGTCTATCTTCACTTGATACTATCAATATAAGGCAAAAAGCCCCAAAAAACAAATCTAAAAAAACAAACAAACAAAACACATATTACACACATGAAGACCACCAGAAAAGTGTTCTATTATAAATATTCTAAGTATCATTAACATACGGCATCTTGTAAAGTGTCCCTTTAAATAATAAAGTATTCACTCAATGTACACGTCTCGCACACACACGCATGCACGCACGCACGCACGCACGCACGCACGCACGCACACACGCGTGCGTGTGTGTGTGTGTGTGTTCTCATCTCTGTAATCATGTGCTCCTTTAAACAGTTGGTAGTTACCACTGGAAACAATGAAGGACGGAAAATAGCTGAGGAGATGCTCAGAGATGCTCTGAGTGTGCGCATGTTTGCGACTTGTATGCAGCCAGAAATGGACAATTTACAGTGAAGTACTGAGGAAGTTCTGTTACAAGTAAAAGTATGATATGCAAATCCGACTAACAGTATACTGTACAGTGTTTCCCCCAGAAAATTGGTTAGTCAAGGTGGTGAGGCTTCGAGTCTGTGCTCGTGCGCGTGCATGTGCGCGTGCATGTGATGTAATTACAATACCGTAGGCTACGCTTTGGGGTGAAAAGCAGCAACACAGCCCCTCACTCATGTGTTTACACCACTCACCTCTATAACAGCTACTTTTCACCACTATCATCATCTGACTCCAGGCCCTGACCTTTTATTCTATAAGGAGCCAGATAGGCCATTACGTTTTATAATTAATTTCTTTCCTTTTCAGGTACAGGGTGTCATGACATGTCTTTCATGACATGTCCTATTTTAACAGGCTTAAAAGCACATCCAGCATGAAAAGAGGCATTGAGAGAACTTTACAACAGAATGCCAACTGTGTGGGACTATTAGGACAATTGGCAACTGTAGTCTCAGTCACAATGTGGGACAGGGTCTCAATTTGTGGGATGACTGAAAAGTTTTTGAAATGACTGTCCCATGCAAAGAGGGACACCTGGTCACCCTGGGACTGTCCCAGATCTGGTCACCCTTCTAACAACACCCGACACACACACACACACACACACACACACACACACACACACACACACACACACACACACACACACACACACACACACACACACACATACACTCAAGCGCGGTTTGTCGGTAGTCTCTGGTTAGTTAGCCTGTCCGCAGCACTAACAGAAAAGACACAAGTTACAAGCGCGAGCGGAGCAGTGATCGGAGCGCGTGGATTTTCAAGTGAGCGCTGAGCGTGTTTTCAAATGGGTCGGAGTGCGCTCTCGAGCGAGAATTATCGTCCGCTCCAGCCCGCTCCAAGCCGTTCAGTCCAGACAACGGCACAGGTGTTCTGTTCAGTGCAGAGCACAGCATAAACGTGTGGTTGTGGTTCAGATGGCGACTATAGGCCTACAGTGCCAGCAACACGATCAAGACATTTAAAATCCTCTCCGATGCTGCGGGGGGAAGGAGGAGATGATGATCATGATGGACACCTCGCTATTTATTTTGAAGCACTGCACATCATAACGGCAACGTATTTGAGCGCAGCGACCCCCCGCCCAATTATGTCCAATTCCCCCACAGCGTAACATCATCAATAACCTATTATCCCGTATAGCATTTTGGAAACAAAATAGCGTGGCATAAGATTAATTAGTTATTCGCCGCACCTGTCTGGGTTAATATAGACAGCAGTGTAACTGCACATATAACTCCTGTCTTAAATGTTTATGCTGTGAGGAGGGCAATAACCACGATGTGTTTCGACAAAGAAAAAGCAGCAGCCTTTTTTCCAGCCGTCAAATTTTGCTCCTGAGCGGGCGGGGCTGAGCGGAACGGGGAGCGCCGCGCTGCCCAGATGAAAATGAGCTGGGAGCGGAGCGGGCCTGGGAGGGGGTCCACGTGAGCAGATACTCTGCTCACATACTCTGCTCGGGAGTAGTGTTAGCGAGCCGAGGCAGCGTCGCATGCGAAATATAACTGATCTACAGGTTCATCATGCGGCATGCGTTGTATGAACGACGCATTTTAACTTTAAGTCTGGTTTCTTGTTTTTTGGGGGGGGACGTAGCCAAGGCGGGGGAGGGATTTGGTGAAGGCGGCCGCCTTGACGATAAAGCGCTGGGGGAAACCCTGCACTGTATACATTTTAACACCGGGCGATAGACAGACTGGATGTGGCTTTTTATCCAATCACAGCGCAGCAGTGATTGTTTTCATTTATTGAAATGAAAACAATTCATTTCAGGTGAAAACTGAAAAGGAGGCAGCTTGGACTCCTCATGCATTGAAGGAAGCATGAGGACATCAGTTTGGTGTAGTGTGTGTAGAGCCCAGGATCACATTAGGAATTGGCACTGGGTGAAAAATGGGTTACAAATTGTGGGATAAAAATAAAACAATAAAACAGGAAATGATCAAGTCAAGTGGAAAAATGTCTTTAGAAAATGCATTTAGTTGCTTTCCACAACTGCAGCGTCGTTCTCCGTCTGACGAAAAGCAAGAATGTAAATAAATATGTGTAGAATTGTCGGGAAGAAAATCATCTCAACCTCACAGCCGTTTACAGCCATGAAGCAGCTCCTCGCCGTGCAGGGCCGGATTTAGCTAGCCCTACTAGGGTGGGCTGGAAGAACGGCAGGGTGTGCAACTCCAAAGTTTTTTTTCCATATGAAGCAGTGGTTTTCAACCTTTTTGACAGCAGGACCCACTATTTATTCGGCATTTGAGCCACGGACCACCATTTGATGACATTTTAGCCACACAGACCCCAAAACTAAAGATTTATTTTGCTTTTGTTCACAATACCAGAAACAGTCAAACATACAGATCAAAATGACCATCTTCTACATTCTCTAGTTGTGTAGACCTCATATTCAGATGAATATTTTAACTCTTGAGAGTGTAAAAATGAAACCAAATGGAGCCGCAAGGGTCCATTTGGTTTCATTTTTACGTTCTCAAAGAGTTACATCTGGTAACTGGTTAACCAACTTTCCACCATTTAGCCTGGGGACCACCTGGAACTCTCTCAAGGCCCACTGGTGGTCCCCAGACCATTGGTTGAAAACCACTGATATTACCTTTCGTTGGGTGGGCAGGATACACATTTGGCCCCCCCTCTAGATCCGGCCCTGTCTCTGTGTTGTTTCAGACTGGGTGGAAAGTGTCAAGCCGTGCCGTGCCGTGCCGTGCCGTGCCAACGTGTCTGTTGTTGTTTGTTTTGAGAGTTTAAAGTCTCTACTTTACTTTAACCATTCAATCAGCAGTGTTTACATGCAGTGTGTGTACAAAGCACTGAGTCAACCGGTTCACAGTCACAGAAGAGCCTCCCAGTTCAACCAGAGGTGACACTGCTTCAGTGGCGCGCCGCTATGAGCTGGTAGAACTGATAGTTTTGGATTAGTTTCATACAATATATCAGGGGTTTTCAACAGGTGGTCCGGGGAACACCAGTGGTCCCGGAGAGGATTCAAGGTGGTCCCCAGCTAAGTTGGTTAACCAGATGTAACTCTTGAGAACGTAAAAATGAAACCAAATGGACCCGCAAGGGTCCATTTGGTTTAATTTTTACACTCAAGAGTTAAAATAATCACCATCTGTGGGCTACCAGTTGTGTAGCCCGAGTCTACACAACTAGAAGATAAATGGTCATTTTGGTCTTAATGTTTTTCCTGTTTTGTTTCCCAAATCCAGCCTGAAATTGTGGACAAAAGCAGAATAAATATTTAGATTTGGAGTCTGTGGGGCTAAAATATCCTCAAATGGTGGGCCATGGCTCAAATCCTGAATAAATGCTGGCCCTGAGATGAAAAAGGATGAAAACCCATGCAATATATTGTCAGGTAAAAATGAGTTAAGTCGGAGTACAACTAGCAGGTATTACACCTCTCCATGGAAGGGAACGGACGTGACCTCTGAGCCATGGGATGGTTTTTGTACCGGCTATCTGATAGGCTATCTGGTCTCTTGGCAACGTCAAGACGACTTCTGATTGGCTGTCTCGGCAACGACTCAAGCGCTCAGTTTCCTACGGCGCTGTGATACGCAACAAAAATTAATGCTTTATTTCTTGTTCTTCTATGTTAACAAGACATACTTCACATAGGTATTTCAAATAACAGACTAAAGGCCTACTTATTACTGTATCTGTGGTTCCCCCTACACCTCATGAGTGTTCTTAGAGTGTTCTTAATCTTAGGACAAAATGTGACATTTACAATGTCTCACAGCAAATCAATGTTATTTTTTTTTTTTAATAAAATTTATTCAGCCATGCACTGCAATTCATCCATGCAGCAATGCAATGTAAGATGATCAATAATTGATAATCGAAGACTAAATCATATAGTTGAAAAAAAGAGACATCCGCACGTCAACAGCAATCACTTGGTGAGAGGAAACTGGTGTGTGTGTGTGTGTGTGTGTGTGTGTGTGTGTGTGTGTGTGTGTGTGTGTGTGTGTGTGTGTGTGTGTGTGTGTGTGTGTGTGTGTGTGTGTGTTCTAAGCGCAGTGGCCTTTTCCAGGATGGATGGATGGATTAAATGCTCCATTGAATCAAAGCTGTGTGATGAGTGTGTGTGTCGGCTGTTTATCTGGTTGAAATGGCATTTTGTAATCACGCAGAGTGAGTGTGAGACGATGCTGCGATGTGCCGCGATGCAGCGTTTAACCTCAAGGCACCAGCCTGAGAGAGAGAGAGAGAGACAGAGAGAGACAGAGAGAGAGACAGAGAGAGAGACAGAGAGACAGAGAGAGAGAGAGACAGAGAAGCATTTAACCTCTGCGCCATTTCAAATGTCACACTATATAGGTTGTGGTGTGTGTGTGTGTGTGTGTGTGTGTGTGTGTGTGTGTGTGTGTGTGTGTGTGTGTGTGTGTGTGTGTGTGTGTGCGCGCGCGCATGTGAACAGGGACATGCAAAGACATGTAGAGAGCCGAAAGAGAACCGAAATAGCAAAAAAAAAGATGGGAAATTGCTCTTCTACCACTTTTTTCATGTAAATGTAAGAAAACACAGTCATAACTTGCAAGCAGGGGCGGATTGGCCATCTGGAGTACAGGGAGTTTTCCCGGTGGCCTGCGCCACCTAGTGGCCTGGACAAGATCCAAAATGCACTAGTGGCACTTCCAAAATGCACTAGAATGTGCTAGATGCTCGCCTGGAGCATACAGATCAAAATGACCATTAATCTTCTACATTCTCTAGTTGTGTAGACTAAGTTGGGCTAATTCACATGATGAATATTTTAACTCTTGAGGGTGTAAAAATGAAACCAAATGGACCCGCAAGGGTCCATTTGGTTTCATTTTTACGCTCTCAAAGAGTTACATCTGGTTAACCAGCTGCCCCACCCCAGGGTGGCCTGGCAAAGGCAAAATTGTCCCGGTGGGAAAATATGTGCCAATCCGCCCCTGCTTGCAAGGGTCTTTAGTTACAATGATTCTAACTAAACCAAATACTTTTCGTCAATTTCAAGTTATTTGGCAGACATTCGGAGTTGTTGGGTCTTTATGTGCAAGGATGCCAATACTTTCGGCCATGACGGTAACTACACAGCGTTTTTCATCTTTTAGCCACCAGTGTTGGGAAATGTACACTACATAACTTAATATATTACATAATATATTACCAAAATGCAGTAACTTGTAATATAAATATATTACTTACCAAAAAAAAAAAAGAATATATTATACTTTTCTTTCTGCATTACTGCACTACTTTCAATATTACTTTCTGTCAATCTGTCTCGTTGCAAGTGTTGTGAAATTATCTTGACAACTGCAGAAGTTAAATAATTACATATTTTCTATAATTTGTCATCAAATTTACTGACCTCCATGAATTCAAGGAATACATTTAATTCCGGTGTTAACTGTCCATAGCTGAGTAGGATGAGATAGGTCTATGCCAGTACTGTTTTCAGGAGTGACGTTTTTTCAAGTTGATTTTAAATGGATTTCTCCAGATAGCCAAGTGGGCTATTGCCTACATAGCAAGATACTAGATACTAAGATACTAAACATATATTTTGTCAAACATTGATGTATGTAATAGTAATATAAATATAATACTCTTGCTCAGACAGTAATATTGTAATATAATATATTGCTTTAAAATGAAGGTAATAACTAATAAGTAATATATTAACAAGGTAAAGTAATGTTCCCAACACTGCTAGCCACTCATCAAGCGTTAATCCACCCAGTAAATCAAAGTTTACAGTGAAGTCTGTGATTGTTTTAGTTGGGAAAGGCTCTCTAACTGTGAGACTCAGAAGTCCCGATCCTACGATGACTTTCCTGAGCCGTTACATAACTAACTGTTCCTCCCTCACCTCCTCTCCCCTGCAGGGTGTCATCAGTACAAATGAAACAAACAGGAAAAGGGTGAGAACACAAATTGGAGTCAATTAAACGGAGAGAAGAAGTTCATTTGTCTGTGCGCCGCCGCCAGTCTGTAACTAATGAACGCAGAGGAGAGGAGAATGGATGTTGTGCTTCCACTACACGCCATGCCGTGATGCACACACACACACACACGCACACGCACACACACACCTCTTTATCTCTTTTCGGTGTTGCCTCCGAGGCACTGTGCACGTATGTGGTAACTCCTTTATAATGTGCAGTTGTTTTAATTGGTCCATTGTTTTAAAAGCCTAAAAAGGTGCAATGAAACGGAAACAGAGCATTTTACTTTGGTAAAATGGTTCTGGAAACCTTGCTGGGGTGTTGTGGATCAACCCCAGTGGATTATGTCTAACCTACAAACAACCTATCGACATATTTTATGTGATGGATAAAGGGATGTATATTAAAATACTGTTCAAATGTTCATTTTTTTTTCTTTTAAATGTAGTTTTGGTCATTTTGTGGAGGCTACTGTGGCTACACAGTAAAAGTAACTAACATCATTTGTATCATTAAATTATTTTTTCTTATTTCTTCATGGAACTATACATTTGGGCTTGACACTAACACTTGCCCGGGGCAAGTAAAAAAAATGGTGGGGCAAGTGAAGACTGCTACCTGGTTGCCCGATCGGGCAAGTGTGCAACTTAGTGCACTATAACACAAGATAAATTTGTCTTGAAGGCAGTCATTGCACTCTGCCTCTGTGTCTTTCCCTGCTTTCTAGCTATTTCTACCTATCTCTCTCCCAGGTTCATTTGCTTCCAAACTATCATTTTGCTGGGGTCAGGGACCACTGGGTCTGTGACCACTATGGGCTAATTAAAGGTAGGGGAAGTGATTTCACTTTTGTCAGATATCACCCAAAAAATATTTTTTTCTGTTAAAATGCTCTATTATAAGGTGTGGAAACCACATATGGAGTTTCCCCCTCCCCCACGTTAGCAGAGGAGCTAATAAAAGTTCCCCAGGTCACCACAACTCTCCTCCAATCAGGAGAGAGCAGCAGGTTCACATAGTGTAGCTACTTTTGGGGGCCCCTAGTGCACCAGGCTGGTACTACACCATGAATTTCAAATCACTTCCCCTACCTTTAAGAAGGTTTCATTTTTACGTTCTCAAGAGTTACATCTGGTTAACCAACTTAGCTGAGGACCACCTGGAACCCTCTCAGGGACCATGTGTTGAAAACCCCTGGTTTAAAGCACAATGCCCCTCTAAATGCCCAGACTGCCCCACCAAACATGATGGCATGCAAAACAACCCAAGATATTTCAAATTAAAGTGCTTATATTTAAAATGAGTTGAACCACTACTACTGCTATTAACTAACTACAGCTGTGTCACCACTAAACCAACAGCATTTCATCATTGAAAACAGAAAACTCTCTGAGTCAGACCTTTAGCTTTATGCATGCTGCGTGTCTGTTGCAACTTCAACAACAACAATTATTGATGCTTTACTAGACTAATAAAAGTCCTGTAACTGAAAATGGTATGGGTGCGGCTTCTCCTGCCCCCCCAATTGGGAAATGCTAATCCGCCCTCTGGTTAGAGGAGGTGCAGTAATGAGGCCGGCCACATACCGATCATGTAGAACTAAAACAAAAATGATATGAAAGACTGATTGTTCAAACTATAGATAATTCGTGGGGATAGAAAACACGCACCGAAAACAAACAAAAAAATTAAAAAGTTGAATTTCATGTTATTTGTTATTAGAACGCAATAGTTGCCATTATTCTTATTTTTCTTCTTTATCTTAGGCGGTTAAATTATCATTTCCTGAAAATATCTATTATCTATGACAACCATAGGAGCCACAGTGGCCCTTTAAAAAATCATAGTCCTCCACCACCTCCACATTTGACTCCTCCAGTCCTTTTTCATTAACCAGTGGCAGCTCAGTGAGGCTCTTCCTGCTAAGAAATACTCACGCCGGGAATATTTGTTAACCTATGACAAAGCTCATCATGCAGGGGTGCACATAAGTGGTGCTCAGGGGCACCAGAAATCCTATAATGAGCTGTCAATCCAGGGGTGGAAAGCTCCTTGAAAGAGCCTTGAAATGAAATATCTAAGTCTAAAATACTACCAGTATTTTTAATGGATGTAAAATGCAGGTAGTGGTACTACTACTAGGATAGCCACTATTGCAACGCCCAAACTATCGCCCTGTACTGTAATACTGTACATTGATCGGGCTGTCCGGTGTGGAGAAAAGGGGTCCCAGAGGCCCGGCGATGGTCGCCGCATTTTGGGAGCACCAAGTAACATCCCCAGGTGCTTCTCTGAGTACTGGACCAAAATAGTTATGTGCACCCACATCCACAGAGAAGCTCTCCAGTGTTGAAGCTGCAGGCCCTAGTGGCGAAAAGTGGAAGTGTGCAGCCCTATAACGGAAGTGAACGGGCTTCATGACGTCACAGGTGTCATGGCGGCACACATGTGGACACCAAAATTTGGTGTCCGGAAGTTGCCTGCAATGTTATTCCAATGGGAACTTCCGGCAGTCTTCCGGGTGCTTCAAAACGCCACTGAGCAACTTATATTGAAATGAACGGCAAGGGGAAGGGGCCATCGCTCCCGTTCACTTTCTATATTTTATTATGTGTGCACCCCTGCTCATAGGGATCCTTTGGAGGCCTCCTGCAGCTACTAGGGGTGCCAAAAAGACGATATTTTGGAGTTTATCTAACTTTAAAGGAAGACGTCATGAAAAACATAAAAAAAGCTGTAATCATTATTTTGACCATAACGTTACATATAGGAGCTTTAAGTATTAGAAATAATCTTATGGATGTACTGTATGTTATTTGCGTTTTAATAAATCATCTGGTAACCACGCTGCATGCGGTTATGTCTCTGCGACTGTGGGTTGGATAATCTACGGTTTAGGTGAACGCGGCGTGGATTATTTGACGCTATGCGGAAGGTGGCTGGATCATGGATGATCTATTATAGGGAGATGCAATTTAATTCCCTGTGGTCTAGTTCGGGGGTTTGCAACCTTTTTCATCCCAGGGCCCACCATTTATTCAGCATTTGAGCCATGGACCACCATTTAAGGACATTTTAGCCCCACAGACCCCCCCAAACAAAATATTTTCTTTGCTTCTGTCCATGACTATTAATCTTCTAGTTGTCTAGATTAGGACTGATTCACATGATGAATATTTTAACTCTTGAGAGTGTAAAAATGAAACCAAATGGACCCGCCAGGGTCCATTTGGTTTCATTTTTACATTCTCAAGAGTTACATCTGGTTAAACAACTTAGGTCGGAACCACCTGGAACCCTCTCAAGGACCATTTGCGTTTTAATAAATCATCTGGTTATGGTAACCACGCTGCATGGGGTTATGTCTCTGATAATCTCCGGTTTAGGTGAACGCGGCGTGGATTATTTGATGCTATGTGGAAGGTGGCTGGATCATGGATGATCCGTTCAATCACCCTGATTGGTGGAGAGGTCAATCCTCCCATAGCTGGGGCAGAGCCGTGGTGTCGTTGGGGTTCAATCCCTGGTAGGATTAACGAGAATCACATGAGACTAAACATGTAAACACTGAGAAATGCACATGATCTGGAGGGACGGACAGACAGACAGACAGACAGACAGACAGACAGACAGACAGACAGACAGACAGACAGACAGACAGACAGACAGACAGACAGACAGACAGACAGACAGACAGACAGACAGACAGCGGAGGGAGTGGGGGGGGGGTGGAATGCGCGGCAAAAGACAAAAGGTTAATCTATTTCAGGGCAGTAATCTGTCTCGCGCGCACACACACACACACACACACACACACGCACGCGCAGTCGCGCACGCACGCACGCACGCACGCACGCACGCACGCACGTGCGGAGGAAGCAGCGCGTAGGCTGAGCTACAAACACAAATAGATCAGAGAAATCAATAAGCTACATGAAGACATTTCACACAGTTATTGGGCATGCACGTGTGTGTGTGTGTGCATGTGGTGTGTGTGTGTGTGTGTGTGTGGGGGGGGGGGGGTGTTGAATCAACCGTCAGTGGGGAAGAGGTCAGAGAGACAGCACAAAATTAATGCGAAATCATTTTGCGACCTTGATCTTAGTCGCGACCGTAAGGTGGAGGTAGGTGGAAAAAAAATCTGCTATTTTCAAATTTGCCAAATATATCTACATAGGGTAACTATAGTCACTTTATAGTATACTTCACCACACACACACACACACACACACACACACACACACACACACACACACACACACACACACACACACACACACACACACACACACACACACACACACACACACACACACACACACAGATAATAAAAGTGGGTCGGGGGGGGGGGGGGTTGATCACTGCAGCAGAAAACTATTCCTTATTCCTGCGTAAGAGCAACTGATATAATCATGCAGAAATATATAATATATTTTGTTTAATAGAAAAAAGTTCGGCTACACGGTCTGACAGTACTTTTTTAATTGATCACGACTCCAATGGGATCGCCACAGTTTGGGAGCCAATTAAGCAAGAAATATGTCACAGAAACATCAGGGAACGATCATTATAGAGCAGAAAGGGATTAGCTGGAGCTGATTGCATGTTAACGCATTGTGTCCTGATCAGATTCCAGTTTCTGACACTAGATTCTAGTTCCCAACACTAGATTCTAGTCCATGACAGTAAATTCTAGTCCATGACACTAGATTCTAGTCCATGACACTAGATTCTAGTTTGTGACACTAAATTCTAGTCCGTGGCGTGAGGTTCTAGTTTTTTCTGGAAAAATCTCTTTCTGTGTCAGTGATGCTTAACATATTTCATAGGAAGGACCCCCAGAAATATCTATTATTTAGCTGCAGAACCTCATCTAAAAACATGTTGTTCTAGGGGATCCCCCAGAAGCAAAGATTTGAGTTAAAAATGTTTGCTTCCGAAATAATCTATTCCAAGATTTGCACCACATTTTCACAATTTTTCAAAAATAGCAGAACTACAAGCTCATATCGCGCCACTCGGTGGCGCGATATGAGATTGTAGATCTGAATTGCGATATGAGCTTGTAGATCTGAATTAATAATAATAATCATAATAATAATAATAATCTGAATTGAGAGCCCAAATAAGGGCTATTTTAGGCATGTGTGTAACATGAAAATTGTTTGTATAGTTAAAAACACAATGCTCATTGCTCATATTTTAATAGAATACAGTATAATGTCGGTATTTGACGATATTGGTATTCAATATTTTTATAGACCCAACGATATTACTCAGTATTGATTTCCAATATCGCAATGAGCGGTAATACCGGTATATTGCCCAAGACTACTGGTATATGAAAAAGGTTGAAAACCACTGGCCTATTCAGGGCTTGACACTAACACTTGCCTGCTTGCCTGGGGCAAGTAAAAAAAATGGTGGGGCAAGTGAAGACTGTTACCTGGTTGCCCGATCGGGCAAGTGTGCAACTTAGTGCACTATAACACAACGCAAGATAAATTTGTCTTGAAGGCAGTCATTGCACTCTGCCTCTGTGTCTTTCCCTGCTTTCTAGCTATCTCTCCTATCTCTCTCCCAGGTTCATTTGGTTCCAAACTATCATTTTGCTGGGGTCAGGGACCACTGGGTCTGTGACCACTATGGGCTAATTAAGATGATGAATTTTAACAAGGGTCCATTTGGTTTCATTTTTACGTTCTCAAGAGTTACATCTGGTTAACTAACTTAGCTGGGGACCACCTGGAACCCTCTCAGGGTCCACTGGTGGTCCCTGGACCGCCTGTTGAAAACCCCTGGTTTAAAGCACCCAAGTAGGAAGTAAACTTAAATGCAAAATTTACAATATATTTTTGGGGGGCAAGTGACCATGACCTGAGGGCAAGTAGAACCTGACTTGCACTTGCCCAATCGGCAAGTGCTTCAGAGACCTTAGTGTCAACCCCTGACTAATATTGGTTCAAAGCAGTTATGTTGTCGATGAGAACATGAGCAGCCAGACAGGCAGACAGAGCCAGCCGACTGCGCTGTGTGCTCCAGCGTGCCACGGGGTCACGCCACGTTGTTTATCTGGTGTTTATCGGCTTCACGGATCAATTGGAGAGAAGAAAATAAACAACAAATCAAAATAAATCCATTCCTCCCTGAATTAAAATGCTGTGGTCTTTTTTGTGTCGCTGTTGTTGAACTGAAATGGGGTGAAAACAAATGCAATGCACAGACTAGTACGGTACTTTTCTGTTTTGTTTATGTTAGAATGCACGAGAGCAGTGGTTTTCAACCTTTTTTGATACCAGGGACCACTATTTATTCTGCATTTTAGCCACGGACCACAATTTGGTGTTGAGTTTAGTCTCCTCGGAACCAAAAGCTCAGGATTTTCGAGTTTGTGTCCACAATTCTACATTTTCTAATTGTGTAGATTCATGAAAGTTAAGT
>CM076987.1:1568004-1643004 GCA_039105355.1 Benthosema pterotum | reverse complement strand
GTTTATTCATCAGTCAACAAAGAACTCCCAGTATCCCTAAACCATCATGGTATGATATATTACTACAAGTATTTAAACAGTTTGACCATTGAAAAAGGCTGACCATTCGCCTATAGGTCGTCTAAACTATAAACATTGCAACCGCTTCACAAATGGTCAAACAAAATTATCTTGCCACTTAACTCTTTGACAGATTAGCAGAAAAGCTAGGCTCGCTCCCATTAGGTTCAATAGCAACTAAATAATTTATAGAAAATCCTCTGTTGTGAAGTTGTGCAAATGAATGAGCTCCAAAGACAGCTTAAGGTGTCTACTTTAAGGGAAGAAATAAAATCAGTTGATATGTTTCAGTTTTTTTTTTTAATACATTTGACAAAGCAGCCTGTATTTTCACATTTCACTGTTTCCAGGGCTCATTCAGAGATAAATGCATTTAAAGTTATACAATTTATAATTTATTAATGATAGTTGTAAAGTGTGTGAGGTGTTTTGGGGGTTTTGTAGTGCAATCACCACTTAAAGGACTTCATCAGGTGGTGTGCAGTGAGTTAATGAGCTTGTTAATAAAACAAAACCCAAAACGACTTTTTGGGTGATGAACAGACAACAGAATAATCAATCACCCAAAAAGTCGTGGTAAGGAGTTAATATGGCTTGAATGAGTGCTCCAATAAGAAGCCAGCATTCTGGTCACCGTGTTCCGTGTTCCATGTAAACAGGTGGGTATAAATCTCTATTCGGAATTAAAGTATTCATTCCGAATAGATTTCGCAGTGGCGTGCACAGAGATTTTGAAGGGCAGGTGCTCAAATGTAACCAGGAGGGCATCCCTTTTTTTTTTTTTTTTTTTTTTTGGGGGGGGGGGGGGGGGGGGGGTAAGAACGCATAGATAACAGCATTTCAGCATCTACAAGTAAAGTACAACTATACAAACACATTAGGCTACTGCTATATAAAATGGTTTGAAGAAAATAAACACACAGCAAGAGAATAATGGCTTCTTCTCCACTGACTCTATTTAGAAACTCAAGTCCCTTAGAATAAGAGCAGATTCCACTCTATCCCTCTAAAACAGGCCATGACTCTTGTGGACAACAGTGCCATCTTCTGACACAAAGTGGTAGTTTTTTGTATTGCTACAGTGTACCGCTGTTTTCTCGAATGTACATTTTTTTTAAACAGACGTGCACTTTTAAAAAGGGCATGTTGGTCCAGAGAGGGCCACTTGGGGGTGCTCAAGCACCCCTTGGCGTCTACCTGTGCACGCCTCTGAGATTTCGTGCACGTAACAGCTGTCACCATTCAGACAGCAAGCTTCTGTGAGCTTCAGACTCAAGCTTCAGGAAGCTGCAGTCTGATCATCAGGCTGGGTTGGTTGCACATGGTTTATTGAACCATGCCATGGCTGAACTACTTTAGTGAAGTGAAGTACTTCACTGAAGTACTTTCAATTGACAAGCTGAAGGATCGATTCAGCAGGTCAGGAGCAGGTCTAACACAACACTGCAGATAAATGAGAAAATCAAAGCCCAAAACAGCTACAAGCAGTGTTGGGAAAGTTCTCTTTTTTTCTGAAATAGTTCAGTTCATCGTTCATACATTTAAAAACGAACTAGTTCCGTTCATAGTTCATTGTTGAACTTTTAGAACTAAAGTTCATGGTTCCAAAAAAAGAACTATTATAGTTCTTTTTCGTTCTTTTTTTCCCCTCCCTCTTTTTTTGTTCAAAATGGTTGCAGCCCATAGCCATATACAACTGAAGATGTCCTTAGTTGATTTGTGAAGATTTTATTATGAAGGCGCTCAGTTCAGTCCAGCCCTGTGCATCTCTGTGTGCTGAAAATAGAGCAGAAAATATCAGCAAAAATAGAGATCAACAAGCTCAAAGTGCGTCACTGAGTTTGTAGATCTGCTCTATTTTCAGCTCATTCTACTGTAGTCTCACTCTTGAACAGGGCTCAATGCTTAGGATTTTTCCAAGTAGGCTACTATTTTACAATATCAATTTATTAACATAGCCAGGTCGACTGAAAGCCCACCACCAATTAAGCAAATGAGCCCGGGCCGTCGCGGGTATTGTTTCGGTCGGGTATCCCAACTCTATACAATAGCGCATATTGTTATATTAATAACAATGTGAAAGGGTCCCCCAAACCTTAAGCCGCCTCTGCTTGTAGTAGCCTAATTGTAGCCTACCGGTAAATAAAAATGAAAACGATCCAACGGCAAATCAGGCAATGATGATAAGAATACACAAGTGTTGTGCGTCCGAGCGCGCACGTGGTGCGTTTATGATTAATCACGGGATAGCGGCACAAAAAGGTTGCTGCGCAGACAGTATATGATTTAAATACACGCATAGCGCAGGAAGATTATTACCAACATGAACAGCATTAGAAGCTCATTCAACGTGTTGGAGAGAAGCGTCCTCCCTAGGTGCTGTCTGATGCTGTGCGCTACTAACAGAGCAGAGGGAGGGGCGGGGCGGGGCGGTGGGCAAGGAGAACAGATCTTCAAGCTAAGGATGCATCGAGCCTCAACACGTTGTTGGCTTGTATATCTGCTCTATTTTAGCGAACACCGCCGTACTACAGTAATATAAATTGCTCTACTCGCACCGGTGCTATGAACTTTTTACTCACAAATGCGAGCCTGTCGAGCCCTGCTCTTGAACAAAATCGAACGCAAGAAAAGTGGCGTTCACTCACGCCAGAAATGAACGAGTTCACACCACCGTTCTTCAAGCAGATATAGGGTCCGTTCCGTTCAAGTTCCTTAAAAATATGAACGGTTCAAAGAACTTTCGTTCTTTGAACGCGTTCGGGTACAACTCCGGCTACAAGTCTTGAGAGTGTAAAATTCGGTAGGATTTTTGGGAAAATCCTATAGGACTCTATTGGAAACATATTGGATTCCTATTGGAAATCCAATAGGATTTTGTTCCAAAATTTGATAGGAATAGAGGCGGTGACGTCACTGCCCAGGTCTATAGACCTGCGCAGTGAGGTCACCGCCCCTGTTCCAGAAATGGATTCCCCATTCATTTTTCTCATAGACTTTTCGAAAATAATTTATATAAAGACGATTACGCCACGGACAAAGCCAGCTCGAGTCGTGACGAATCATGATGACACACACAAACTTTTGGGACAATCAAATCATTTCTAAGATGAAAAACGAAACAAAAAGTCTTGTATCATGCCGTTTTCTACTTCTTCCTAATTATATATTATATGACAATATTGTGTTTGTTGTCATGATTTGTCACGACCCGAGTTGGCTTTGGCCGCGGCGTAATCGTGTTTTTATTAACAATCTTCGAAAAGTCTATGAGGAAAATGAATGAGGAATCCACTAATGCAGGGGTTTTCAACCTTTTTGACACCAGGGACCACCATTTATTCAGCATTTGAGCCACGGACCACCATTTGAGGACATTTTAGCCCCCCAAAACTAAAGATTTCTTTCATCTTCTAGTTGTGTAGACTTGGGCTAATTCAGATGATGAAAATTTTAACTCTTGAGAGCGTGAATGTAACTCTTGAGAGCGTAAAAATGAAACCAAATGGACCCGCAAGGGTCCATTTGGTTTCATTTTTACGCTCAAGAGTTACATCTGGTCAACCAACTTAGCTGGGGACCACCTGGAACCCTCTCAGGGACCACTGGTGGTCCCCGGACCACCTGTTGTAAACCCCTGCACTAGTGGAACCGGGGCGGTGATGTCACTGCACAGGTCTATAGCTGGTAAGTGACAGGAGTAGAACGGAGACCCAACTAATAAAATCACTTCACTGCTCTCACTTTCTCGCCTCCTCTTTGAGTTATTGCTGGGGTTTCTGTGTGTGTGTGTGTGTGTGTGTGTGTGTGTGTGTGTGTGTGTGTGTGTGTGTGTGTGTGTGTGTGTGTGCGCGCGCTCGTGCGCGCATGCGTGTGTGTATGTGTGTGTGTCAGGGGCGGCTCTAGGCATGGGCATGGGGGGGCAATGCCCCCTAAATGCCCAGCCTGCCCCACCAAACATGATGGTATGCAAAACAACCCAAGATATTTCAAATTAAAGTGGCTAATGTATATTTAAAATGATTTGAAAACACTACTACTGCTGCTAACTAACTACAGTACAGCTGTGTCACCACTAAACCAACAGCATTTCATCATTGAAAACAGAAAACTCTCTGAGTCAGACCTTTAGCTTTATGCATGCTGCGTGTCTGTTGCAACTTCAACAACAACTGATGTTATTATTGATGCTTTACTTAATAAAAATCCTGTAAAATGGTATGGGTGCGGCTTCATCGCCCGTGTCGCTTCGCGCCACGAGCGATGAGGCCGCCCCATACCATTTTCTCCTGCCCCCCCCCCCCCCCCCCCCCCCCCAAATGGGAAATGTTACATCCGCCCCTTTTAGCATTGGGCAAGGCTAAAAATAAACGAGAGTGTGTGTGTGTGGGGTGTGTGTGTGTGTGTGTGTGTGTGTGTGTGTGTGTGTGTGTGTGTGTGTGTGTGTGTGTGTGTGTGTGTGTAATAGAAAGAGACAGGACAACAGGCAGAGACGTTGTACAGATGAAGACAAACATCTGTAAGGCTGTGTCTTCTGCCTCTCACTGAGTTACTGTGAGATATTAACTCACCCTCTAGTGTAGTTGTTCAACCAGTGGTCCGGGGACCACCAGTCCACCCTGAGAGCAGGGGTTTTCAACCTTTTTGACACCAGGGAGGAGGGACCACCATTTATTCAGCATTTGAGCCATGGACCATGCACCATTTGATGACAAGTTCACCCCCAAGACTTCTTTTGGTTTTGTCCACAATTCCAGACTGGATTTCGCAAACAAAACGGTGTAGACTTCTTAATTAAGTGGTGCAGTGCTAATTCAGATGATGAATGTTTTAACTCTTGAGAGTGTAAAAAAAATGAAACCAAAAGGACCCGCAAGGGTCCATTTGGTTTCATTTTTTACACTCAAGTTTCTCACATTTTAGCCTGGGACCACCTGGAACCATCTCAAGGACCACTGGTGGTCCCCGGACCAGCAACCCCTGTCAGAGGATTCCAGGTGGTCCCCAGCTAAATGATGGACAGTTGGCAACCAAATGGACCCTTAAAGATTTGTAACTCTTGTGGGTTAAAATGAAAGCAAATGGACCCGTAATTATGGACCATTTTGGTTTCATTTTACGCTCTCAACAGTTAAAAATTATATTTAAACATCTGAATTACTCAATTCAAGAATCAACACATTTAGAAAACGTAGAAGAATTGTTATTTGACCAACGTTTTGCCAGTTTATCTCTCCTAAATTGTGAACTTGAAAATCCTTAGTTTTGGGTCAGAGAGACAAAACTCATCAAACGGCGGTCCTCTGTGGCTAAAATGCAGAATAAATAGTGGGTCCTTGTATGGAAATGGTGGGTCTATAGACCTGCGCAGTGACGTCACCGCCCCTGTTCCAGAAACGGATTCCCCATTCATTTTTCTCATAGACTTTTCGAAAATAATTTATATAAAGACGATTACGCCGCGGACAAAGCCAACTCGAGTCGTGACGAATCATGATGACACACACAAACTTTTGGGACAATCAAATCATTTCTAAGATGACAGAAAAATGAAACAAAAAGTCTTGTATCATGCCGTTTTCTACTTCTTCCTAATTATATATTATATGACGATATTGTGTTTGTTGTCATGATTTGTCACGACCCGAGTTGGCTTTGGCCGCGGCGCAATCGTGTTTTTATTAACCATTTTTGAAAAGTCTATGAGGAAAATGAATGAGGAATCCACTATTGGAACAGGGCTGGTGATGTCACTGCGCAGGTCTATTGTGTGGAAACTTAAAGGGATATTTGAGGTATTTTCGAGTTAAAACCCAGGTACGGTATATTTCTAATTGCAAAAAGCGGTTTGTGTGCGATTCACTGGGACTGTGCATCAGGGTGGATCAGGATTCTGACACACATTATGAGCTTTTTTAGATCTGTCATTTTTTCTGACATCTTTGACAGACAGCCGATGTGATGGCCAGGCCTGTCACAGTCTATTAGTGATGGGCTGAATATTCAGCAGCAAAAAAATATATATATATTGCACATGCACACAGTGCACAAGTGTTTGTGTGTGAGTGTGTGTGTGTGGGGGGGGGGACTCCTTATATGGTCACTACAATCTATAGTAGGGAGGATTATCCAAAAAAAAGACAAAAAAATATTTGAATTAAGAGAAATCACTGAATATACCTGAAAACAAGCCCCAGTCACTTATATGTGAACATGGCACCAGTGATAACAACTAGAGTTCTCAAACTCTGCCCGAACCCGACCAGAACCGAACCCGAACAGGCCCGACCCGACATTTAGGGCCGGGTAGGGCCGAAAATCTATCCTAATCAATAGGGCCGGGTAGGGCCTCGGGCCCCATGAAAAAATAATATATATTGGATTATTTTAATATAGTAAGAATAATAGTTATTTTCTGTATTTACCTATTATGAAGATGGTGCTGATTGCCATTTCAATTTTAATCTGTGGCGAATTCTCAAATTTTGCCCAACCCCGAAAGTTTAGGGCCGGGTAGGGCCTAAAATCTATTCCATTTAGTAGGGCCGGGTAGGGCCTAGGGCCTGAACTGTTAGGGCCGGGTAGGGCCGGGCCTTCATTTTCAGGCCCGTTGAGATCTTTAATAACAACCACCACACAGACCTTCTACACTTCTGTCGTTGAGCCACAGCACCCCCATGTGGTGGACTGAGGTAGTTATTATGGTAGAATGGCTTTAAAATAAATGCATTTTGACCTGAGAACTAATTCTAATACAACATATAATAATATAATGAAATATATAATATAACAACAATGAAATAACGATATTTCATTTCAAGGACCTGGAAGGTTTATGTACTGACAAGTATGTAGTTCCAGGAACCCCCAGAAGCAAAACATTTTGAGTTAAAAATGTCCACTGTGACAAAATTAGTCGCGCTGTGAGCTTGTAGGTCTGAACATTTTTGAACAGCTAATGTACAAGATAAGGCTTAGAAAAGGACTATCTGCCCAAAACGGATCAAAATAGTTTCAACTTTTATCTCATCATAATATAGGTAAACTCTCACGCTTGCAATCAAAGCAACCAAAGGTTTACAATTTACAATTTACAATTTAGGCATTTAGCAGACGCTCTTGATCCAGAGCGACGTAATACATTAGGCAACCTACTGTATATAAGTCATTGCAGCAAGTACTGTGGGTTGGTATATAATACAAGTGCTATGGGCTGAGATGGAGTCTGAAGAGGTGTGTCTTAAGACTGCGGCGGAAGATAGGTAGTGAGTCTGAGGTCCTGATTGCAGGGGGAAGTTCATTCCATAGTTTTGGGGCCAGGAGGGAGAAGAGCTTGGGGCGCGTGGAGCGTTGTCCAGGCCTTTTTAGTGGGGCTACTGCCAGCTTCCCAGTGTCGGAGGGCTGATCGGAGGGCGCGGGAGGGCTTGTAGGGTTTTATGAGGCCACTGAGGTAAGGTGCAGTCAAACCTTTGGTTGCTAGGTTTGACTTCCCCATACCTTACTGGTCTCATAAAACCCTGCAAGCCCTCCCATGCAGCCGAGGCGCCACAGGGAAGCTGGCAGTACCGCCACTAAAAACACGTGGGCAAGGCTTAAGTGTATTATAAATTCTGCTTTTTACTTCATGTAAGTCAGGGGAGCCCAACCAGTAGATCGGGATCTACCGGTAGATCTCGGCCTGATCTCAAGTAGATCTCGGGAGATGTGGGGGGGGAAAGAAAAAAAAAGTTGGTGGATAAGAAAATGCAATGGCAGTGTTTGTCCATGTCTGTTGTACTTATGTTGTACTGTTGTAGGCCTATTTATGACAAGTCTGTTGTACTTTGTGCTTATATGGACATAAAGTAAAGTGGTAAAACAAAGTAGTGTTGTGTTGTTGTGAAGTTACTGCAGGCTGGCAACGATGCGTGTGGTTTGAAATGTTGATATTGGACTGGTAGATCCCGGAGGGGTTGGCTGCTGAAAAGTAGATCTTGGGTCAAAAAAGGTTGGGCAAATGGGCACCCCTGATGTAAGTTGTGTATAGATCATGTTGTTTCTCACATACATTTCTATAAAAACAAAATCATCCCAACGGCAGGTCAGAAATGTTGGACAAAGGAGGGAACTTCTTCCATGTGGATATTCTCCACCGACCGCTTAAAGAAAAAAAAAATGACCTTTCACTAAGCGAGGGTGAAATAAATGAGTTGTGACATTCAATTAAAGCAACAGTTCCACAGCTCTACTGCTGGTTAACAGTAATCATGGCTGCTAGATAGATGGACAAGCCTAACACAGGGCTTGACACTAACACTTGCCCGCTTGCCCGGGGCAAGTAAAAAAAAAAAGGTGGGGCAAGTGAAGACTGCTACCTCGTTGCCCGATCGGGCAAGTGTGCAACTTAGTGCACTATAACACAACACAAGATTGTCTTGAAGGCAGTCATTGCACTCTGCCTCTGTGTCTTTCCCTGCTTTCTGGCTCTCTCTACCTATCTCTCTCCCAGGTCCATTTGGTTCCAAACTATCATTTTGCTGGGGTCAGGGACCACTGGGTCTGTGACCACTATGGGCTAATGAAGATGATGAATTTTAACTCTTGAGGGTGTAAAAATGAAACCAAATGGCCCTGCAAGGGTCCATTTGGTTTCATCTTTACGTTCTCAAGAGTTACATCTGGTTAACCAACTTAGCTGGGGACCACCTGGAACCCTCTCAGGGACCACTGGTGGTCCCTGGACCGCCTGTTGAAAACCCCTGGTTTAAAGCACCCAAGTAGGAAGTAAACTTAAATGCAAAATTTACAATATATTTTTGGTGGGGCAAGTGACCATAACCTGAGGGCAAGTAGAACCTGACTTGCACTTGCCCAATGGGCAAGTGCCTCGGAGACCTTAGCGTCAACCCCTGCTAACGTATAATAAAATTATATAATGTTAGAAGAGGCTGACAGCCATCCAACATGCATTGTTACTAAAAACTGGATGATGACTGCTAGCCATCCAGACAAACACTGTACTGTAATCTACTGTATACTGAAACAGCTGCAGCAACGGAAGTGGAAGTAACAGAGGGGAAAAAGTTCAGCCTCATTTATCTTTAAGAGTGCTAATATGGAAGTCAAAAAGGAAATGCAAAATTGGGCACGTATGTACGCACGCACCCATGCACATGCACAAACACTTTAATCTTCTTCTTTCGTGTATCATCAGATGGCCAACTCGGTGTCTTGCAGCCATGCCCTAAACACTTTAATAATATGCCCACAATAATATGTGTCCACATAAGAGAAACACAAACATCAAATATTTCCACATTCCTGTGAATAATGCAGTCAGTATATCTCAGATGAATACCTGAACACAACACACCCATCAGGCGGGGGGGGAATGCCCCCTAAATGCCCAATCTGCACCACCAAACACGATGGCAGGAAAAACAACAAACAACCCAAGTCCCAAGATATTTCAAATTAAAGTGCTTATATTTAAAATGAATTGAAACACTACTACTGCTACTAACTAACTACAGCTGTGTCACCACTAAACCAACAGCATTTCATCATTGAAAACAGAAAACTCTCTGAGTCAGACCTTTAGCTTTATGCATGCTGCGTGTCTGTTGCAACTACAACAACAACTATTGATGCTTTACTTGACTAATAAAAGTAACTGGTAAAATGGGTGCGACGACCCCAGTCAACCCCATACCATTTCCTCTTGCCCCCCCAATTGGGTAATGTTACATCCACCCTTGCCCATCAGGGTGACCAGTAAGTTAAGTAACACTGTCTTATAGTAATGCATGTTGTTCTTGCTGTTCAAGTGCCAACACCCAGCCATGGGTGGTAGCATTAAAAATAACATGAATCACATTCATACACATCTTTCCTACAACCCATAAGTCTTTGCGTTTGTGTGTGCAGAAGTTCCTGTTATTTCATGATTTGTTGATGCAAAAGAAGCAAGTGACCAGGTGTATGAAATCAAAGCAAAAATGAAAATAGCTGATCTACAAGTGCACAACAACGCATTGTGAGGTTGTGCATCTGTAATTTAAAACCACAATAAAGAAGGAATAAAGAAGGCACAAAATATTTTCAGGTGGATGTCAAGCTGGGGTTCCATGACGTGTAAAAATGTGGGATACCCTGGTTTAAACAACATTAAGAAGCAAGCCCAAATAAGTTAAGTTTCTAATTAAGTTTAGAAACAAGCCCAACAAAACCATCAACCAGCAAATATTTTCAAGTGACTTTACAGAATAAAACGAGTCAAATGTTGGCAACCCTGCCTGGACGGAAGGTAAGCAGTCACACACAAGCAGCCCCAGTGCTTTGGCAGAGAAAACCATGGATACAACTCATACAAAGAAACAGCTAGAGAAAAAGAAAGTGTTGGTTACCTGGACTCTGCTCCTTGACTCGAGACGTTGTGTTAAGTGGTGGTCATGCAGGGTCAGCCCATGGACACTAGAGAGGTGGACACTCCATCTGACCAGCAGCCAGGGGATGTAGTATGTACAGTACACACTTCTGACTGGAAGAAAGAAAGAAACACATTCAACTGACCAATTCACACACATTTATTGTATAGGCCAGGGGTTTTCAACAGGTGGTCCCTGAGAGGATTCCAGGTGGTCCGCAGGTTAAATGATGGAAAGTTGGTTAACCAGATGCAACTCTATGAGAGCGTCAAGAGTTAAAATATTCATCATGTGAAAAACTAAATGCCAGGTGATGGGCCGAAATGGAAACTAGAAAAATAGGGTCCGCACACTGGACTACTGCTCCTGGATAAAAGTTTATTATTTCACCACAAGTACATGTCTTTGTGGTGAAATAAACTTTTAACCAGGGGCAGTAGTCCAGTGTGTAGACCCAATTTATTTTTTTCCGTATATAAATCGGCCTAACAGACATTATCGGCTTTAAAAAAAAAAAAAAAAAAAAAATATATATATATATATATATATATATATATATATATATATATATATATATATATATATATATATATATATATATATATATATATATATGAGAACTTCCTCCAATTATGTGTGTGTGTGTGTGTGTGTGTGTGTGTGTGTGTGTGTGTGTGTGTGTGTAATGTGCATTGAGTGACAAATAGCTGACAAGCACTGAGTCCAGGAGGAGGAGGAGACAGCCAATATCAGCCCCATTCTCATACATCCATCTTGTTTAACTGCTGCTCGGTTTATTATTATTATTATTACACAACACCTAGTGGTTGTCACCCTGTGGGGCGAGGCTGTGAGGATGTTGCAAGACATGGGGGCAGGGGCGGATCTAGGCATGGGGGGGCAATGCCCCCCTAAATGCCCTGACTACCCCACCAAACACAATGGCATGCAAAACAACTCAAGATATTTCTAATTTCAAAGTCCTTATATTTTAAATGATCTGAAACACTACTACAGCTACTAGCTAACTACAGCTGTGTCACCACTAAACCAACAGCATTTCATCATTGAAAACAGAAAACTCTCTGAGTCAGACCTTTAGCTTCACGCATGCTGCGTGTCTGTTGCAACTTCAACAACAACTGATGTTATTATTGATGCTTTACTTGACCAATAAAAGTCAAGTAACCGAAAATGGTATGGGTGCGACTTCATCGCCCATGGTGCGAAGCCTCCTATTGACCTCCTATAGAGTGAATGATTCTCTATTTATGAAAGGAATAAAGTCAAAAATCTAAATGGAGGGTCCTTTTCCCACAAAAGAATGGATTATTTTGAGGAAACAACGTGGAAAGTTTTTGTTTTGAATGGGCGACGACATTATGGGACATGAGATGAATGATAGCTGTCCACTTAAATCTCCTATATGTAATCTTCTGGTCAACATAAGAATTACATTTTTATTGTTTTTTAAAAAAAGAGTCTTTTTGACGTCTCTAGGGGCTTCAGGAGTTCTCCACTGAAATTCCTATAAGCTTCGTCATTGGCTAACAAATATGGACTATTTGTTAGCCAATCAGGAAGAGCCTCGCGAACCACTGTTTTTCCAGCAACCCCCACATTTGTGAGGGGTGCTGGCCACTCCTATATACAGCTTTAGGGTTTGTTTTTCCAATCATGTTTGTTTTAAAAACAACATTGCCAATGACAATAATTTGTTTGTTTGGTAGCCTAAACAAACGTTGTCACCCGTCGAGTAAACATGTGATATTATGCTATAATCAATGTTGTAAGATGATAAGACCACCCCTCACTTCACCCAGGTGTGATTTGTACTGTATATACTAGACCAGCAGTAGAGTCGGTAACAACTGGAGAGTTGGAGATCCATGGCCCACCCGGCTATGCAATACACGTTGTACCCATCTGTCTGGGTCCATTTTATGCCCATATATGGACATTTGTAAATCTGTCTCCCCGAGTCACACCAATACACCAACAGCTGCCAACCAGTAAACTGCTGCTATGGGAACCAACACATGGACACCTGTCATGAGGACGTCCCACATTAACATAAGAGCGCAGTTTGAACCAACTTTGTTCCGTTCCATGTCCAGAATCTAGGGACTTTGGATGAGAGAGACGCCTTTTGCCTCTTTTCCTTCGTGCTCTTCATTCATCTCCAGAGCAGGAAGCCAACAGGCTTATTCAGTCCACTGTTAAATGTTGTGCTAAGGATGTTTTCCTGGACGTTACATCAGAAAGGATCACCACATGGTGCTGCTGCTGTAGCAGTGGGACTCGAGCTGTACCACTTTGACATTTGGAACACTGCTGAGAGCAACGGCAACCAGATTTTTGTGCAGATCTTCAACACTGTGTCTTTGCACTGGAGGAAGTTGACCACAGTGACAACACCAGGAATAGATGTTCTCTTCCGGCTTCACGGCTACACAGCTGTGCTGATTGGGAATGTTGTTTACATATGGGGAGGGGAGGGGAGGGAGGAGGGGAGGGAGTGTGATCTCGAGTACAAGTACTGCAACCGGCTTCATGCGTTTGTTGTCGACACGCACACATGGTTGTTGTCCAAACCACAGGTGTCTGGCACTGTTCCTGAACCGAGGAAGGACCATTCAGCCTGTGCTTTGAGGAAGGTCATGTATGTACATGGAGGATTCACCAGAGGAGCTGGACTCACTAATGACACGTACAAGTTGGACACCAGCACTATGGTCTGGTCTTTAGTTAACACCAGAGGACCTAAACCTCCTGTTTCAGCTGATCACTCTGCCACCATCATTGGGACAAAAATGTTTGTATTTGGAGGCTGGGGGAGCGGTCAACGCTACAACACTGTCAGAATCTTTGACACAATGAACAACCATTGGCTGGACACACCTTATACAACGCATCTTCCAGAACAACGTCGGGGTCATTCAGCTTTTACCTACAATGGAGACCTGTACATATTTGGTGGTACTAGCATTGGACGACCACTCAGTGATGTGTGGAGATTCACTCCTGAGACATTCTCCTGGAAGAAGGTTGAGCCCAAGGGCAAAGTACCGTCTGCAGCCTGTAGGATGTGCAGTTGCATGGTGGGCGATCGGATCATCCTCTTTGGAGGACTCCAACGTAATGTAGAAGATGGAAGACACTCATGGTCTGATGACCTGTATGTTTTAGACTGCAATCCGAGCCTCAAGACATTATGTAAGTTATCAGTTGTTCAGTACGGTGTGGAGCAGTCAGAACTACCACACAACCTCAGGTGGGAACTGAGAAGAATAAAAGAAAGAAAGAAAGAGAAAGAATATAAATTACACTTGCGTGAAGTGAGGAGCACCTTATCATCATACTTCATGCGTTCACATTCTGCAAATCAGCCAATGAAATTGTCACAAATGCCATTACTTGTGTAAGCAGAACAGGCGCAAGTCAAGCGACGCGGTGCACGGTTTGTGGTCGTCGTACCACGGGGCATCCCAATCGCCCGGTTGGGGGGGCGGGGGGGGGGGGGGGGGGGGGGGGGGGGCAACGTAATTGGGACCTCGGATGTAGACTTTGCTGTGGAGGGTCATCCGTTCGGTGGATTCGGGAGATGGAGTAATAGTGACGCAAGTACAAGGTCTTACTAGGCTTGGGTACCATGAGGGATACCGATACTGGTATCGATTGGGACATTGCGGTACTTAGTGGTATCGATTAACTTCAAAATAAACGGTGCCTTGTTTTGATACAGCAGCCACACCTCAAGGAGCCAACTGAGCGTCGGTAAGAAGTTGTAGTTGCACTAATGAAACTTTGGAAATATTCCCATGTTCTGTCAAACGCTTACCGCATTTTCCGCAGTATAAGGCGCACCTTCAATGGATGGCCTATTTTATAACCGTTTTCATATATAAGGCGCACCGGATTATAAGACGCACATAATAGAAGCTACTGCAGTAAACAGAGAATAGAAGCTACTACAATCAAATGATCCATATATAAGGCGCTCACTGTCGTTTTTTGAGAAAAGTAAAGGCTTTTAAGTGCGCCTTAGAGTCCAGAAAATACGGTATTATCATTCCGTGGCTGCCTGTATCTACAAGTGTTCCCACAGACTTACTGCCAAAGTGTCCTTGAGCAAGACACTGAACCCCAAATTGCTACTGACGTGCTGGTTGTGCCTTGCATGGTTTCCACTGCCATCAGTGTGTGTGTGTATGTGTGAATGTGATGCACTAACTGTAACAACCTAATTTTGGAGGTTCCCTTCCTATACAAACCGATTAGCATATAACTTAAAACTCCATCGTAACCTTTGAATTTTATTTACAGTTTTCATTTATTTTTTAAAATATTGGAAAATGTAGTAGCTGCGGTACCACGCTGGTGGGGACTAGAATAAAGAATAAAAATAATATTTTGAAAACAACTGAAAACAGTAAAAGCACGCCCCCAGGCTTCGCGTATTAGTAGGACAATATCAGTGAGCAGATTGTGTGTTTGCGATGAATTTGTCATGGTTAAAATGGAGTTTTAAGTTATAATGGGTTTGTATAGGAAGGGTGCAGGGCAGCTAAAATGAACATCAAATATCTAAAACTGAATGGAGTAAC
The DNA here is from genome assembly GCA_039105355.1 of Benthosema pterotum. Taxonomy (NCBI): domain Eukaryota; kingdom Metazoa; phylum Chordata; class Actinopteri; order Myctophiformes; family Myctophidae; genus Benthosema; species Benthosema pterotum. The sequence goes on along the minus strand of CM076987.1, from coordinate 1,627,931 downwards.
TTATAAACTGTCTGGTGTGTTAACATGAGACTGAGTCGAACATGAAATATGTGAAATATGTCTTTCAGTTAGGGAAAGAAAGTTGTGAAAACCACGCGCACACGCACGCGCACACGCACACGCACACGCACACGCACACACACAGCTGAAAACGACCATAGCACTTGACCAAATGTGCTGATAATAAACATTTCAATCAAAAGCAGCTCTGCTCTGTTACTTTTCCTAGCATTTATTAAGCCTGCTCTTTTATCAAACAGCAGGTGGCGATACTGCGCGTGCACACTGACCAGGTGTGCACCGGGGCTGTGTCCGAATGCATAGGGATGTTCCCTACTCCCTACTCCCTACTCTGGGGCACCAGAGTTAGTGGACTACAATAGTGGTGATTTCGGACATTTCTCCCTATGTGGGGAGCACCGGATCTCAAAAAAAAAGTCAAAGTCGCATGATTGTCTCCACCAGGCCGGAGGCATGGTGGAGAATATGTTTCACCCTCCGTCCGTCCGTGTGTGTGTGTGTGTGCGTGTCCGTCCGTCTGTTAACAAGTAATCTCTGGCGCCGTTTACCCGATCGCTGCCAAAATTTACACACACACTCCCTGGATGCCAACCATGAACCTCTGCTCCAAATTTTTGGCCAGGGCCTATTATAGCGCCACCAGGAGGCCGACTTTTGCATTTTTTTGGCAAAAATCTGTGCGTGTGTCTGTCTGTTAGCAGCTAATCTCCCAAACCATTAACCCGATCGATGCCACAGTTTGCACACACACTCCCTGGATGCCAACCATGAACCTTTGCTCCAAATTTTTGGCCAGGGCCTATTATAGCGCCACCAGGAGGCCGACTTGTGCAATTTTTTGGCTAAAATCTCTGCGTGTGTCTGTCTGTTAGCAGCTAATCTCCCAAACCATTAACTCGATCGATGCCACAATTTGCACACACACTCCCTGGATGCCAACCATGAACCTCTGCTCCAAATTTTTGGCCAGGGCCTATTATAGCGCCACCAGGAGGCCGACTTTTGCAATTTTTTGGCAAAAATCTGTGCGTGTGTCTGTCTGTTAGCAGCTAATCTCCCAAACCATTAACCCGATCGATGCCACAATTTGCACACACACTCCCTGGATGCCAACCATGAACCTCTGCTCCAAATTTTTGGCCAGGGCCTATTATAGCGCCACCAGGAGGCCGACTTTTGCAATTTTTTGGCAAAAATCTGTGTGTCCGTCCGTCTGTTACCAGCTAATCTCCCAAACCGTAAATGCGATTGATGCCACAATTTGCACGCACACTCCCTGGATGCCAACCATGAACCTCTGCTCCTAATTTTTGGCCAGGGCCTATTATAGCGCCACCAGGAGGCTGACTTTTTCAATTTTTTGGCAAAAATCTGTGTGTGTGTCCGTCTGTTACCAGCTAATCTCCCAAACAGTAAACGCGATTGATGCCACAATTTGCACACACATTCCCTGGATGCCAACCATGAACCTCTGCTCCAAATTTTTGGCCAGGGCCTATTATAGCGCCACCAGGAGGCCGACTTTTGCATTTTTTTTGGCAAAAATCTGTGTGTGTGTCTGTCTGTTACCAGCTAATCTCCCAAACCGTAAACGTGATTGATGCCACAATTTGCACACACATTCCCTGGATGCCAACCATGAACCTCTGCCTCAAATTTTTCACAACGGCTTGTTAGAGCGCCACCACGAGGCCGAATTTTGGCATCTTTGTGCAAAAATCTGTGTGTGTGTCCGTCTGTTACCAGCTAATCTCCCAAACCGTTAACCCGATCAATGCCAGAATTTACAAACAGACTCCCTGGATGCCACACATGAATCTCTGCTCCAAATTTCCGACAACGCTATGTTATCGCGCCACCAGGAGGCCGATTTTAAAAACATGACGAACAGCAGGCAATTTACATAAAATCTTTAACACACTAAAATACTAGGCTGAGAAAAATATTCTCTCTAATATCCACTCTTTTCACAATGGCTTGTTACAGCGCCACCAACAGGTGAACATTTGCAAAACACATATTTGGACAAAATGCCTCAAATCATTTAAATGCTAAAGTCATACAAAGAAATGGGACCCTTTTAACATTGGCATATTATATAGCGCCACCAGGAGGCCACAACCTGAACTGGCCTGGTGGAGACCTGTGCCCAGAAGGGCACTTTTCTAGTTTGTCACTACGTTACCGCAGCGAAATTGGACCTCCGCTTTTAACCCATCACTTGGAGTGGTGAGCTCCAAGGAGCGGTGAGCTGCGGCTTGCCGCGCTCGGGAATCATTAGCTGATTTTGACCCCCAATCCATCCCTTTGATGCTGAGTGCCAAGCAGGGAGGCATTGGGTCCCATTTTTTAGAGTCTTTGGTATGACCCGACCGGGAATCGAACCCCGGCCTCCCAGTTCCAGGGCGGACATCTAACCACAAGGCCACTGTTCTGGTCGTCAATATCGGTAGAGGGCGCTATAAATCCCCTGCGCAGGCCTATGCACTTTTAAAGTTTGACCAATTAGTCATAGTTATATTATATAGTATATAGTTATGTTTTCGCTAGAAACCGATTATGTGATATTATGTATATATAATGGTTTTAATATTATAATAATAGTTTCGTGAAAATGCGTTTGTAAGCGTTTAGGGTTATACAGTGCTTACCGGTAATTTGTAAGTCGGGAGGTGCTGGAGCGCACCCCACGCACGCGCGCGTGCATGTGCGTGCACGTGCGCACGCGCCCACCCGCTGAAAAGTCGTTTTTTGGGCAGAATAGTGTGTGTGTGTGTGTGTGTGTGTGTGTGTGTGTGTGTGTGCATGCGCGCGCGCGCCTGCCTACCCACGTGTGTTATTATTCTTCTTCGATCCTCATGTGGATGTCCCGCGCAATGCATTGTGGGCAAGATCCACTTTTCTAGTGACCATCCGATGGTCCCTACAAATCCAGGTGCATTGTGGGATATTTCAGTGCACTATATTAGGGTACAAAAACACTCACTACCGATTCGGACACTCAAACAAAATGGCGGAAGGCAAAAGTAGTGCCCTATATAGGGAATAGGGAATGAATTCGGACACAGCCCAGGTGTGTGCCAGTGTATCAAACAAGCACTCCCCCACATATCTTATTTTCAAGATGGCAACTTGTTTTGTTTGTTGGGGAATATTTTGGACAGAAAGTAGCTCATAAAATGTCTATGGTGTTTTTTATGGCACAAAAGCTTTGCAGATAGAAAAGAGGATAATTCAAGCTTTCTCTACAGCTGCACAGTTGGTGAGTTTGATGCTGTTTAATAGACCTGCACAGTGACGTCACCGCCCCTGTTCCAGAAATGGATTCCCCATTCATTTTTCTCATAGACTTTTCGAAAATAATTTATATAAAGACGATTACGCCGCGGACAAAGCCAACTCGAGTCGTGACGAATCATGATGGCACACACAAACTTTTGGGACAATCAAATCATTTCAAGCCGTTTTTCTACTTCTTCGTAATTATATATTTATTATATGACGATATTGTGTTTGTTGTCATGATTTGTCACAACCCGAGTTGGCTTTGGCCGCGGCACAATCGTGTTTTTATTAACCATTTTCGAAAAGTCTATGAGGAAAATGAATGAGGAATCCACTAGTGGAACAGGGCTGGTGACGTCACTGAAAAGTCTATGAGGAAAATGAATGAGGAATCCACTAGTGGAACAGGGCTGGTGACGTCACTGCACAGGTCTATACAAGCAGATCACAGATGAAAGTCTTGTTATGGGGAGTCGATGGAGGGAATTGCAACTCTAGATTCAGCCCAATTATAAAGAAATCTAGTGTTACATTGCAGCTAGAAAACCACCTAGATAGACATATCGCTTTAACTATTTTATTTGACTCCTTATTTTCCTTTTTGAGTTACACACATCATTGACAGACTAACTTAACAAAACTTGACTACCGTGTATACTGTACATACATACACACGTACGTCCTTTCATCTCGCTCTCCCAATACTTATATAATTTATACAAACTTTCAACAGAACAGTTCCTTAGCTGTTTTGCCTTCTATAGGTTGTGACTATAGTACCCCGACTTTGACCTAGCCTCGACACCCAGGCTTTCATTTTCGTTCGCCTTGCGCGAAAACGGAAAGCCTGGACTAACGCACGTTGGAAAGTGGCCTTCAAGTGGGAGTGAACCTTCCGGGGTGGGCGTCGCTCTAAATGATGTGACGTAGAACAGCAGTGGACGGGCGTGGGAGGGGCCGGAGATGACGACACGTTAGTGAGATCAAATCAGAGTGCAGCACTTCCGCCGTGTGGATCCCACGACACCCCGCCCCCCAAGGCCAAAATCATTGAGGGCTAGACCAGGCTAACTTTGACCTGTTTTTGACCTGTTTTTTATGTGGCTTCCCACAGGATACACCATTAGAAACACCATTAGAAAGTAGTGCTTCAGGTTAATGATTTTTTCAGACCTCAATTTCTAGGAAACACAGGGGGTAACTTTTTATCATGTCCACACACACAACATCCCTAACCAGTGTTGCCAACTTGGCACATTTGTCGCTATATTTAGCGCCTTTTCAGACCTCCCTAGCGCCAAAATTAGTGAAAAACTCCTGGCGGAAAATATAGTGCTTTTTGGCTGGTGAGTTGGGGTGAAATCACCATTTTTCCTCCTATGACAGTGGTTTTCAACCAGTGGTCCTCAGGCTAAATGATGGACAGTTTTGTTAACTAGATGTAACTCTTTGAGAGCGTAAAAACGAAACCAAATGGACCCTTGCGGGTCCATTTGGTTTCATTTTTACACTCTCAAGAGTTAAAATATTCATCATGTGAATTAGCCCAAGTCTACACAACTAGAGAATGTAGAAGATCAATGGTCATTTTGATCTGTATGTACCAGGCGACATCTAGCGCATTCTAGTGCATTTTGGATCTTGTCAGTTGGCAACACTGCCCAAACACACACACACACACACACACACACACACACACACACACACACACACACACACACACACACACACACACACACACACACACACACACACACACACACACGGCTACATTGTCTCCATCCCTGCCGGAGGAGGAGGAGGCGACAGTCACACAGTTATAAAGTAACACGAGAAGCGCCACAATGTTGCAAACAAGCCCAACATCCGCACAACACCAACACCACCACCACCGTGTACGACTGGAGTGCTTCTTTGTTTCGCATCACTTGGCGGATTTGAAACATTATAACGACGTGCCGTTTCACAGCGGCGGTCACCACCATGTATCAGACCGTGTGTGTGTGTGTGTGTGTGTGTGTGTGTGTGTGTGTGTGTGTGTGTGTGTGTGTGTGTGTGTGTGTGTGTGTTGCTTTTCCTTCTATAGGCTTACTGGGGGGTTTTCTAGTCTCTGGTCCGCCAGCCAGGCAGCAGGTGCAAGACGCTGGCTGATCATTAGGAGACTATTATGAGACTCTCAAGAGTTAAAATATTCATCATGTGAATTAGCCCAAGTCTACACAACTAGAAAATGTAGAAGATTAATGGCCATTTTGATCTGTATGTACCAGGCGAGCATCTAGCGCATTCTAGTGCATTTTGGAAGTGCCACTAGTGCATTTTGGATCTTGTCAGTTGGCAACACTGTCCCTAACTATTGTTGACATAAGCCCCCATTCGCATATGGCAATTAAACCAGGGGTCCCCTGGCCCTGGTTATTTAATTGCCGTGTGAATAGGGCTATAGACAGTAACATGTTGAAAATTATCGCCAGGAAAACAAGCATAAGGTATTTGTTTAGGTGGTGATTTGGGGTTGGAGCCACTGAGCCAGATTGGGTCTTTATTCAACAATAAACATGACTCACCTCCACTCAGTGCAGAGTACATGGATGGATGGATGGCGCTGTTGTTGTGTTTGTTGTAGTTCCATTTCCAACGACATTTTCACTCCGTTTATCTTGTCCTGCTGCTGCTTTGTGGTTCTTCTGGTTCTTTTATGTTTTCACCGTTCAAAGAGTCCGTGGTTCTGGTTCTGTAATGTTTTCACTATTCAGAGAATTAAAACTCAAACTTTAACACCACCGCCAGGCGACAGCAGAGTCTGCACTGCTGGGAAAAGTTCACAGTCAGAGACGCAGCTGGCGCCAAATAATGCTAATCACGGAAGCAGCAGCGCCCTTTAGTATCAGAGGTGCGACATTGAGGGGTCAGAACAGCAGAGCTGCTGTTCATGCAGCCAGCCTGGAGAGGGACAAACGGGAGTTGGAAATTACATTGTTTTCAACGAAGAGCGACGAAAATAAGAGCTATATTTTAGGGCATGTGGTGCAGCATGACAGCTGTCAAGTATTGTTCACTGTTCAGGAACAACTGGAGTCTATGTCGTGTTTGTGTTGTACTATCAGGCCTTATAGTAGGAGAGTTGCGATATTCACGTTCACTCCTGTGCGTCAGGGCAATGGCGGTGCTGGAGGAGCAGCAGCGCTGATGTAAAAGCCGTTTGAGTGCACTCGGAAAACCGGAAGTCGATGAAAATGGATGGGACTCTATGGATTTAATCAGGCACTAGCAAAGAAGGCAACGAAAACATCATGTATTAATGGCGATGACCTCGTAAACAAACTGTCGATGCAGGCAAATTAAAGAATGGCTTCCGGAGGTTGATTTCGAATACTTTGTCACAGTATATATTGTTATATATCGTTATATTGACGTCTTGAAAAGTGTTAGTGCTGATTGAAACTGGTTTCAAAGCAGGCGATATCGCGAGAATTCATTGAAAACTACTAAGATGCTCGCGATAACAGGGCATGAAGGCATCCACCTCTATGATTACAGCAATGGCCTTATCAATGTCTTTTAGTTTGATTTCCAATAAGAGATAGGTGATGTTTGGTGCATGTTTGTCATTTTGTCCCTTTTTTGGTGGGTCATTGTACAAATGCTGTATTTATTATATGGTACAATTAAGGTGACGACTGATAAATAACAATACCGTTTACTGTGTTTTATTATTAAGATAACCTTGCTGTATTTATTATGTAAACCAGGGATTTTCAACAGGTGGTCTGGGGACCACCAGTGGTCCTTGAGAGGGTTCCAGGTGGTCCCCAGGATAAATGATGGAAAGTTGGTTAACCAGATGTAACCCTTGAGAACGTGAAAATGAAACCAAATGGACCCTTGCGGGTCCATTTGGTTTTATTTTTACACTCTCAAGAGTTAAAATATTCATCTGAATTAGCCCAAGTCCATATACTGTAATTAGATTAGATTGATGTATTGTACTGTATATGTTTGCCTGTTTTGTTTGCTAAAATCCAGCCTTGTACAGTATACTGTGGACAAAATGTTGGGGTCTGTGGAGCTAAAATGTCATCAAATGGTGGTCCGTGGCTCAAATGCTGAATAAATGGTGGGCCCTGGTATCAAAAAGGTTGAAAACCACTGATGTAAACTGTAGGCTATAAAATAATACTATATGGTCACGGAATCAGTGAGAACAATGTGTAAAATACTTAACTAAACAATACAGCTATGCAGCCCCCTACTGGACAGTTGACAATCTCGCAATAAAGGTAGAACATTTGTCCTCAGATTTTGATATTTTGACAATATTTACAGACTTGTATAAAATATCGAGATTGATTAAATGAACAGATGTTGCAAGCATTAAAGAATGCTCAATTTATCACTCTACACTGCATCAGAATGTCACATTGTGAATTAAATCATGAATATATCTTAACACAACATATTAACATATTTAAACATTTCTAGTAAATTATCTATAAGGTCTGAAGCAAAAAAAAAAAAAAAAAAACACAGATCATGTGTAGTAGCAAGAAATGACAGCTGTGAAACCTTGTGAAAATGTTGAAAAGCCCTGATCTAGACTGTTGCATGTTAGAAAACACCATCTCCCAGTGGTGGTTGAATATGTGTTTTGATGATCAGATCTTCATAGGGTTAGGGATATCAGCCAATACGGTTATTAACTTATTATTTATTTTTTTAATTAAAAAGAAATGCAAGAGGCAGCAAAGTGTTTCAGTTTCCCCTCCATCAAACTGATATTTTTTTTATTTCAAGTGAAAAATGTATTTCAGTAAACATTTTGCAGACAAAAGAAAAACAGAATGAACATTTATAATAATAAATTAATAATAATAATCAGCTGTTTAATTTTTGCACAATACCAATTATTAGCACATTTTGTCCAGACACTAGATAGTTTCTGACATGAGATTCTAATTGCTGACACTAGTTTCGAAATTACCTAGATTGTATTTTTTAACACTAAATTCTAGTTTCTGATGCTAGACTCTAGTTTTCTGTCACTAGATTTGAGTTTATGGAACTAGATTCTAGTTTTGACACTTCAGGAACAAGTGTCAAAACAGGAACAAGATACTAGTTTCTGGTGCTGCATTCTAGTTTCTGGCGCTACAATCTATATTCTGTCGCTAGATTCTAGTTTCTGACACTATATTCTAGTTTCAGGCACTAGATACTACTAGTTTCTACTGCTACATTCTAGTTCCTGGTGCTACATTCTAGTGTCTGGTGCTGCATTCTAGTTTCTAACACTGACTAGATTCTAGTTTTTCTGGGGGGAAAAAAGAAAAAAAAAATCTGTTCCTGTGTCAGTGATACCAACAGAATTATCTATATTTGGCTGTAGACCCCCATCTGGAAACATGTTCTAGGGACCCACAAAAGCAAAGATCTGAAATGTTTGCTTTAGAAGTAATACGTTTTCACAGTTTCACAAGTGTATACAGATTTTGGCTTTTTGTAGTACTCTGTCAGTCTGTGGCAATTGCTAGACAGAAGGAATACATCCCAGAGGCAAATTACAACCATGGCTTTTAAAAGTGAAGCATATATTATTAAGTAACCATAATGCCACCAACATGTGTAACGTCATTAATGTCACAGTCATTAAGGCATGCAAATCCCTTGACTCCTTAAAAAGCTCTTCACCTGCCTGGTGGCCTGGAATTCTCTTCCTTTCCTGCATTTCTTCTTCACCTTCCTGCTGACACTAGATTCGAAATTACCTAGATTGTAGTTTTTGACACTAAATTCTATTTTCTGATGCTAGACTCTAGTTTTCTGTCACTGGATTTGAGTTTATGGAACTAGATTCTAGTTTTGACACTAGTTTCAGGAACAAGATACTAGTTTCTGGTGCTGCATTCTAGTTTCTGGCGCTACAATCTATATTCTGTCGCTAGATTCTAGTTTCTGACACTATATTCTAGTTTCAGGCACTAGATACTACTAGTTTCTACTGCTACATTCTAGTTCCTGGTGCTACATTCTAGTGTCTGGTGCTGCATTCTAGTTTCTAACACTGACTAGATTCTAGTTTTTCTGGGGGGAAAAAAGAAAAAAAAAATCTGTTCCTGTGTCAGTGATACCAACAGAATTATCTATATTTGGCTGTAGACCCCCATCTGGAAACATGTTCTAGGGACCCACAAAAGCAAAGATCTGAAATGTTTGCTTTAGAAGTAATACGTTTTCACAGTTTCACAAGTGTATACAGATTTTGGCTTTTTGTAGTACTCTGTCAGTCTGTGGCAATTGCTAGACAGAAGGAATACATCCCAGAGGCAAATTACAACCATGGCTTTTAAAAGTGAAGCATATATTATTAAGTAACCATAATGCCACCAACATGTGTAACGTCATTAATGTCACAGTCATTAAGGCATGCAAATCCCTTGACTCCTTAAAAAGCTCTTCACCTGCCTGGTGGCCTGGAATTCTCTTCCTTTCCTGCATTTCTTCTTCACCTTCCTGCTGACACTAGATTCGAAATTACCTAGATTGTAGTTTTTGACACTAAATTCTATTTTCTGATGCTAGACTCTAGTTTTCTGTCACTGGATTTGAGTTTATGGAACTAGATTCTAGTTTTGACACTAGTTTCAGGAACAAGATACTAGTTTCTGGTGCTGCATTCTAGTTTCTGGCGCTACAATCTATATTCTGTCGCTAGATTCTAGTTTCTGACACTATATTCTAGTTTCAGGCACAGGGTTTCTACAGATTTCTTAAAGTAAAATTTAAGTCTTTTTAAAGACCTTTTTAAGTCCATTTATATAAAACGTAATACCCAGGGCGGATGTAACATTTCCCAATTGGAGGGGCAGGAGAAAATGGTATGGGGCGGCTTCATCACCCGTGTCGCTTCGCGCCACGGGTGATGAAGCCGCACCCATACCATTTTCAGTTACAGGACTTTTATTAGTAAGGTAAAGGATCAATAATAACATCAGTTGTTGTTGAAGTTGCAACAGATGCAACATGCATAAAGCTAAAGGTCTGATTCAAAGAGTTTCCTGTTTTCTCGGTGCGTAACCGAGAAATCATCTATCAGTTACTTGATGATTGATAAGTTTACGCCGCCGTTTTCTGGCTACGTTATTTAAACCAAACACGCGGTTGACAAATGACAATTTTGAGGAGCAATGTGACACGTAGAAATTACGAACTGCGCAAAATTTAAGACCTAGATATAAAAATTCAAGACTTTTTAAGGTATTATTTTCAAATTCATAAATTCAATGCTTTTAAGACTTTTTAAGATCCTGCAGGAACCCTGCAGGCACTAGATACTACTAGTTTCTACTGCTACATTCTAATTCCTGGTGCTACATTCTAGTGTCTGGTGCTGCATTCTAGTTTCTAACACTGACTAGATTCTAGTTTTTCTGGGGGAAAAAAAAGAAAAAAAATCTGTTCCTGTGTCAGTGATGCTCAACATATTTCATACCAAGTACCAACAGAATTGTACCAACAGAATTATCTATATTTGGCTGTGGACCCCCATCTGGAAACATGTTCTAGGGACCCACAAAAGCAAAGATCTGAAATGTTTGCTTTAGAAGTAATACGTTTTCACAGTTTCACAAGTGTATACAGATTTTGGCTTTTTGTAGTACTCTGTCAGTCTGTGGCAATTGCTAGACAGAAGGAATACATCCCAGAAGCAAATTACAAAAGTGAAGCATATATTATTAAGTAACCATAATGCCACCAACATGTGTAACGTCATTAATGTCACAGTCATTAAGGCATGCAAATCCCTTGACTCCTTAAAAAGCTCTTCACCTGCCAGGAATTCTCTTCCTTTCCTGCATTTCTTCTTCACCTTCCTGCTGGCCAGGAAGTCTCCCTCTTTCCTTAAAAAGCTCTCAACGGCCCCTATGGTCAGATACAAGTCGAAACTGGACTCCATAAACTCTTAGTGTTAGTGGATATTGATGTTTTGATAAAATGAGCATGGTGGCCCTATTGTAAACCAGGGGAGCCCAACCAGTAGATCGGGAACTACCAGTAGATCTCGGCCTGATCATGAGTAGATCTCGGGAGATGTGGGGGAGAAAGAAAAAAAAATGGGGTGGAAAAGAAAAAAAAAAGAGTGATTTTTGTGTGTGTGTGTGTGTGTGTGTGTGTGTGTGTGTGTGTGTGTGTGTGTGTGTGTGTGTGTGTGTGTGTGTGTGTGTGTCTGCGTGTCTGTCTGTGAATTATGCCAACAGTATTGTTCTGCAACGTGTAACATAAAGTAAAGTGGTAAAACAAAGTAGTGTTGTGTTGTTGTGAGGTTACTGTGGGCTGGCAACGATGCGTGTGGTTTTAAATGTTGATATTGGTAGATCCCGGAGGGGTTGGCTGCTGAAAAGTAGATCTTGGGTCAAAAATGTTAGGCACCCCTGTTGTAAACAGTCCAACGGAGCTCAGTGGATCCACAGGTGTCATATCACTCTTCTGACACCGAAGGGTGAGGTCTGTAAGGAAGAAAGTAAGGGCAATGACTATACCTGTATTGTATAATGTATATTTTAAAACAAAATAAGGCTGCATAACTGCTCTGCTCCACTCTGGCTGCATAACTGCTCTGTGCTGTCCTACTCTGCGTTAATATCGCTTGAAAGAAGTAGATCAGAAAATTAACATCTCTTGTGAGGTTTGAAAGAAGTAGATCAAAAAATTAACATCTCTTATGAGGTTTTCCACAGGAACTGAATTTCAATTTGTCAAATATCAGCTACAATTCCCCAACTGTTATGCAACAGAAATAATTAGAGTCCCAATCTTTCATCTTCCACAAGGTGCCTCCTCCACTTAAAAATTGTAGCAAAAGAAATACAATTTGACAGAAAACTATAATCAGATTGATACAACGGATACCTAGTTCACAGCATAAAGAAGACAGGCAAAATCTGTGAAGATTGTCAAACCCCTATGACCAGCAGAGAGTGTGCCAGTAATACAGAGGACGAGGACGTGCTGTCCTCTGTATTACTGGCACTTAAAGAATACAAAGTGGGTGCCCTTTGTCATCCCTCCCCAGCCGTGTTTGACCTCATCAAAAAATTAGAAGTTCTCTTCAGACAGAAGACCCAATTCTTAGTGCAGAAGGACTTGGAGAGACAGGCACAATATTTGACAAGGCAGCTCCCCTCTTGCCATGATGCACATTCAAAATTAATGTAACTTTTCATTCGACTGCGCCTACGAATCGAGGCAAAGAAGATCAAATTTGACAGAAAACTCAGACGTCATGGCAGCAAAAGCCAAACTAAAAAAACAATAAGAAATTCGGCAAAAGCATCCAGGCTATCTGACACACTTGTGCTTGCTATGGATGCAGTGGGCATTCCTGTAGTTTACTTTAGTATTACCATGGCAACACTACTGCTACTACTCAAGTTCAAGTTCAAGTTCAAGTTTATTTGTCATGTGTATAGATACATCGAATGTATGAATACAATGAAATTCATTTTGCTACAGAGCATCTCGGTCTTCCACAACAAAACCACATACAGAACAAAAACAGCACAACAGCAGAGACAAGAACAACACAAAGACAGTTCTATACAGTACAGGTCAGCTGTTCAGCAGCCTGACTGCCTGGGGGAAGAAGCTGTTCGTCAAACGTGTAGTGCGAGATTTGATGCTACGGTAGCGCTTTTTGGATGGTAGTAATTGGAACAGAGTATGTGCAGGATGACTGGTGTCAGCAATGATGTTATGTGCTTTTCTCTTACACCGTGTGGTGTAGATATCTCCCAGACTGGGAAGTGATGTGTTGTTACCAATGATTTTACCTGCTGTTCTTACAGTCCTCTGCAATTTCTTGCAGTCCTGGGCGGTCGTGTTGCCGTACCACACCGTTATACAGCCCGTTACTACTACTAATACTACTACTAATACTACTACTAATAATAATAATAATTAATAATAATCATAAAAAATAATTACCTTTGCAGCCATGTACTAGAAGGGTTTGTGACCGGCATGCTGACAAGGCTGGGACCTGCATGACCTGAGGAAAGGAAAAAAGAAAAAAAGAAGTTAAATTTCAAGCATGTCGTTGACTTTAGGTATTGATATCCACTATATTAACTGCATTATAGCCCACCATGTGCACGTGGGTGAATAATCGGAATGCCTACGGCTTCCATTGCCAGCATCAGTGTGTCGGATAGCCTGGGTGCTTTTGCTGAATTTCTTATTGTTTTTTTAGTTTGGCTTTTGCTGCCATGATGTCCGTCTGTCCTTGCTGTAAGTTTTCTGTCAAATTTGATCTTCTTTGCCTCGATTCGTAGGCGCAGTCGAATGAAACGTTTTATTATTTTTGAATGTGCATCATGGCAAGAGGGGAGCTGCCTTGTCAAATATTGTGCCTGTCTCTCCAAGTCCTTCTGCACTAAGGGTTGAGTCTTCTGTCTGAAGAGAACTTCTAATTTTTTGATGAGGTCATACACAGCTGGGGAGGGATGACAAAGGGCACCCACTTTGTATTCTTTAAGTGCCAGTAATGCAGAGGACGTGCTGTCCTCCTCTGCATTACTGCCACACTCTGTGCTGGTCATAGCGGTTTGACAATCTTGACATATTTTGCTTGTCTTTTGGATGCTGTGAACTAGGTATCCGGCAAGGTGGTATAAAATGTTGCCCTCTGCTCGGGTCAGTTCAGCTGCACCTTCATTGTTGCCTTCTGTGGCTGATGGTTCGACCTCTACGGGGAGACTGCTTACAGGCTCTACTGCGTCCAGAAAATCGACAGCAAAGTTGCTGTCATCCTCCATATAGCTGGCACTTTTAATGGGAGTTAAAAATTGCGAAACTGACATCAACCGAAGCGCCTGGTGAAACTCCACTGGAGTCGGGCTGGGATTCTTGTAACGAATACAGCTGAAGACGTTTTCCAAACAATCTTGGGTGAATCTCGCAGTTAGGACAAATCTGTGTCCCTGAGAAAGCATCTCCTCTTGTATTGCCAGCATAGAACGTGTTGCCATGACCACCCCTGTCTGAATGGGCTTCCATCCACCGGTTGCACCAACCTTAATGTTGCAGAAGAGTTGAACTATATCATGTAGAAAGAGCTGGGCTTTCTCATACTCCTCCAAGTTCCCCCTGCTCAATGCCATGATGCGATGGCAGGAGGACGTGAGGTCAAACCAGTGGTTCATCTGTTCCAGGAACCATGCAGTAGTTAAATGCGATGCTGGTCGCCCTTCTTGTTCCACCATATATTTTATCCCAGCACTAGTGGAGTGGCTGAAAATAGTCATGGCAAGGCCAGCCTTCATCTTTTCAAAGTGAGAATGCTCAATTGATTTTCTTGTCAAACTTGGGGCTATTTTTAGTGACATCACTTCCTGGAAATTTATAAGATCCTTGACAGGCTCTAATGACACTTCATTTGAGGTCAGCTTCTCTTTTACCACAACATCATCCGGGATTATAATCGTATGTCCACGGACAAGGGCATTCCTCAGATTTTTTACCAGATGGGGGACATCAGGCATAAAATGCAGCTGCCTCTCTGACGTAACAGGATGTGGGATAAATGTTGTGTTATGGTCCACCCCAAACGCTCTCCACATGGCTTGATTGGGGCTACCCATGTCAGTAGTGACGTTAATTATGTGAAGCCCAATGGCTGTGGCTTTCTGGATAATCTCCAGGATTATGGGTTTGTAAACCTTGCCTTGGGTTGAATTGCCACTGTAGTGGTAAGCTACAATTTGCTTCCAACGCGTTGTAGTGCCAGCCAACATAAAAACACAGGCATGTGTTGCTGGTCCAGTGTGACCTGGTAACGTGACGTCGCCATAGAGTTGTCCTGAGCCCAGATGTAACTCAACACTTGGTGTGATGGCCATCTCGTCAAGTGTTAAAACACAATCCCGTTCTAGCTCACCCATCTCTGCTGCCTTAAATTTTAGGAAGCTAAATACCTCCTCTAAAATCCCTGGCTCGAATTTAACTTTTTCCATTCGCTTTTGAAGCGTTCTGATTGAAGGCAGAGGGAAGTGGAGGTCTTGCAGGGTTTTATAGCCGGTTGGTCCTGAAGAAAACCTGATTTTTAAAGCTTTTTTTATGGTGCTATTACTCCATTTCAGTCCCTGTGTATTCTTTCGGCCTAGCGCTTTAATTTGGTCTTCAGATAATAATTTTGACAATTTCCTGTTCACAGTCCTTTGTCTTTTCAGCAAAGTTGCCTTTTGTTTCCGTAGTGATTTCAGCGATGCCTTTGCCCTATTAGCAACTTTCTGTGCTATTTCCAACTTTTTTGTTAAATCATCCACGGTACTGTTTTGCTGTTGTAGATCTTTTCTTAAATCCTCCACCATTGTTATTTGTTTTTCTAGCTCTTTTCTTAAATCTTCCATTGTGATTTTGACAGTTTGTATTCTCTCTTTCTGCATTTCCTCTACTCTGTCCTCGCTTGAAATTTCTGTCTGCAGTCTGTGCTGGCTAGCCATTTCTTCACCTCCCTGCTGGCTAGGAATTCTGTCCCTTCCCTGCATTTCTTCTTCACTTCCCTGCTGGCCAGGAATTCTCTCCCTTTCCTGCATTTCTTCTTCACCTCCCTGCTGGCCAGGAATTCCGTCCCTTCCCTGCATTTCTTCTTCACTTCCCTGCTGGCCAGGAATTCTCTCCCTTTCCTGCATTTCTTCTTCACCTCCCTGCTGGCCAGGAATTCTCTCCCTTTCCTGCATTTCTTCTTCACCTCCCTGCTGGCTAGGAATTCTGTCCCTTCCCTGCATTTCTTCTTCACCTCCCTGCTGGCCAGGAATTCTCTCCCTTTCCTGCATTTCTTCTTCACCTGCCTGCTGGCTAGGAATTCTCTCCCTTCCCTGCATTTCTTCTTCACCTCCCTGCTGGCCAGGAATTCTCTCCCTTTCCTGCATTTCTTCTTCACCTGCCTGCTGGCTAGGAATTCTCTCCCTTTCCTGCATTTCCTTTTCACCTCTCTCCTGGCCAGGTATTCTTTCCTGTCTGCACTTCCCTGAAGTGGTTGTAAAAAATGACAGTTAAGGCATACAAAACTGTCAATAATGAAATAGAACTACAACTAGATATTATCTCTTTTTCTTTAATCACGGCTTAAAGTATATAACCAATTATGTTAATCATTTTTTTAAATAAATAAACAAATATAATAAATGAATAATACATAAATAAATATAGTCTACTTCAACCATTGTTTACTATCATGCAATATCATAATTCTTCATTTCATATTTACAATCAACATATTGGTGTGTTTATTGTGTCTTTATACTGTACTAAATAATACAAATATAATAATTTACCTGCGTAATTGTGCTCCTTAATAATCAACTTTATATTTGGTACGCAATATCTAATAGGAGGTGGCTTCCGGTGTTTAGGTGGTGGACGATGAGCGAATATCGTTGGGATGGCGTCTTGCCTTAGCCTTTTGTTGGCCTTGTACTGATCTGCCTCAAAGTGTGCCTGTAGAGTAACCATTTTTTTTAGGATTATTTTAAACAAACAGTACACCTCAAGATTAGTAAATGGAGTAAGCTGAAAGGGAAAGAGTACAGCCTCCAACAAGGTAACATGCTAGCCGTCATTCTTTTCAATATTTACACAAACAAAATGACAAGCCACTAACCCCAGAATGGCACCGTTTCAAATATGCCGAAGACCTCTGCATTACCATGCAACAAGCAGACTTCCAACACCAGAGTCCGTCCTTGAAATGGCCCTCCAAGAAAATTCAAGCTACTACAATCAAACCACATGAAACCCAACTCATCAAAAAACTGATTATGCACCTTCTACCTGAGGAACCATTACACAAAAATAGGACTGAGCATCACATGGGATAGGCTGTCCAACCATACCCACTGCATGGATCTTGGAGTTACACTGGACAGAACGCTGACAACGCTCTACTGAAGAACACAAAATCCAAGGACAACACCCACAATAACATCTTGTTAAAACTGGTGAACTCCAAGTCCCACAAGACCCACAAACAATGTAATCCCTGCGACTGCCCGTCTGCTCAGGCTGGAACCAATTAGCAAACCAAACTTGTCACAACTCTAAATGACACCTGTCGGAATCTGTCAAGACAACACCTGTCCCATGCCTCTGTGCACTAGCAGGCATCTCTCCCCTGCACATCAAATGACTATTTATCACTCAAGATGAACAGAGAACACAGGAGATGGACATGTACCACCCTCAGAGGCTCCCGAGTTGGTTTTCTGCAGACAGCCTCACCCCTTCAAACCGGTGCAGTACACAAGACCTGATAGAACCCATCCCATCAGCTGTGGCATGTGCCCGATATTGGCAGAACGACATCTGACATTGCTATGCACTCGAAAAACATTATTACAGAATCCTCCACATTACCTCACATAGCCTTCTGTGGTCGAACCTCTCTCGCATTGTCAGGTCTTTTCGTCCCACATTATGCACCCACTTCTTTCGTCTTTCAGGGTCCTCTGGAAAGCGGTGCACCTTTGCCCCTTTTTCTGAACGGCTTTTGCAGCCGATGGCCTGACACCCTACCATATTGCGGATGTCTACAAGGAAAGAAAGGTCAGAGCCTAAGCATCAACTGTATTAAAATGTCATTATATAGTCATTTAATATGACCAATGCTTCTTTATTTCCAGACTGAGAACAAAAACTGTCCACAAAATAAAACATTTTATAATTACCAACATTATGCTATAAGGCTTATAGTATAAGCCATTACGTTGTATTTAGAGTTCATTATATGACTATGTTAACTGTGCTGTTCATAAAGTATGCTTAATTGAATTTCTAATATATATATATATATATATATATACATGATAAAACTGTCCAACACATAATCATATGTCAAATTTGGTTGCTGATCAATTAATGGGCACAATTGCTGTCATACACTATACACCACATATCTCAAAGTCAAGGCCTGCGGGCCAGATCCGGCCCGCGAGATGATTTAATCCGGCCCCAGGCTTGTAGAGCAAAAATGTCTGAGTCTATAAAAAAAAAAGTAAGTCTCTAGCACGTTCCTATCAAAAGTTATGAACATTTAAAGAAATGCTTTTTTTGAGCTCTCTTCTGAACGGCATGGAATGCATGTTGTCCAGCACGGGGAGTCGTTTTACCAGGCTAGGCTGCTGGCACTGCAAAGTGAGAACTATACTTCAGCAGTACTAGGGTGGATAAGCGAGAACTATACTTAGTTAACTTTACATACTTACTTACATTTAGTATTTGAAATTTAAATGCTATTTTCGTATGGTTTATTGACACTCTAAATAAATATATATATAATATAATTTAAATGTAAATAAAAATAGCATCTTTCATAGCAAATGTCTTAATCTAGGCTACAAGTATGAAAACAATAACATATATTAATGTCTATTCTTAATAATAAATATGACTTGTGTGATATACTGTAGTGTAGAAGTAACGGCTGTGTACGTAAACATGCGTGTGCCGTGCATGCTTGCGGTCTGCAAGCATGCACGGCCCCCACCCCAAATGACTTTGACACCACTGCTATACACGATACAAACCTGTCTTGTGCTCTCTGACTCTTCTGATCTGGTGCTCTCTGAAAGAAGCCTGATATCTGGAAGTAAAGTAAAGATTAAAATTAAAGATTAAAATACTAACAAGCTGCTAAGATACTTATAGCAGTAGCTCCCAGGGTGGGGTCAGTTCTAGAGGGCTAAATGATAATGTTAATGAGTTGTGCACTATTAGAGTTAAATTAAATTGAATTTACAATGGGGGAGTTCAACGTGCCAATCTATTGACACATTGTGAGCTTGTAGACGGACCATTTCAACTATTAAAATGTTATTTTTTAATAGTTAAAAAAGGCAAAGAAGTTAAGGGATAAGGGGTTTAGCAGTGAGGGAAATGGAGCTGTTAGAGTACATTCCAAGTACAACTGCAATTGAAATTTAATCACTTCAGTGAGGTCACAAATCACACTGACAGGGAAAAGAATATTCAAGGGAGGAGTATAAGCACAGATATGCCATTACAGGGGGGGCTGTGGTCTGCGACTGGTTGCACCGCGGCGCTCCGGCCCCCATGAAGTCACATTAAGTCCAATGCGGCCCCCACCCCAAATGACTTTGACACCACTGCTATACATGATACAAACCTGTCTTGTGCTCTCTGACTCTTCTGATCTGGTGCTCTCTGAAAGAAGCCTGATATCTGGAAGTAAAGTAAAGATTAAAATTAAAGATTAAAATACTAACAAGCTGCTAAGATACTTATAGCAGTAGCTCCCAGGGTGGGGTCAGTTCTAGAGGGCTAAATGATAATGTTAATGAGTTGTGCACTATTAGAGTTAAATTAAATTGAATTTACATTGGGGAAAAAACTTTTGAAAAACCTTTTGGAATAGTTCAACGTGCCAATCTATTGACACATTGTGAGCTTGTAGACTGACCATTTAAACTATTAAAATGTTATTTTTAATAGTTAAAAAAAGGCAAAGAAGTTAAGGGATAAGGGGTTTAGCAGTGAGGAAAATGGAGCTGTTAGAGTACATTCCAAGTACAACTGCAATTGAATTAATCACTTCAGTAAGGTCACAAATCACACTGACAGGGAAAAGAATATTCAAGGGAGGAGTATAAGCACAGATATGCCATTACAGGGGGGGCTGTGGTCTAATTCATGTCAAACTCGTCATCCTAGAAAAAAACACTACTAGAGCTGTAAAAACATGTCTTGGTTGCAATGGGGCTAATTTTGGGGTTTCCTTGAAATGAAAAGGTATGGGAGTCACTGAGCTATATCATTGCTGTGCTCTCAAAACCACCCTTGACTCCTTCAAAACCGCTCTCAAAGGGCACCTATACAGATGGCTGGAATTCGAGAGTGGCCTCTGTAAAACAAGAATGCATATACCCCGACCCTATGTACATTTCTCTTTTCCCTTTTTACCTCCACTATGATTTTACCTCCATGATTTACTGCTTCTGACTTTACGGAAGTAGTTGTTTTGTATGTATTTGAATGTCTTAATGAAATGAACAAGTTGCTGCTTAACTGTGTGTCCAATCAGCTTTTTCAGATTTGATGTAGCTGTACTTGAATTGTACTGAAATTCTCTGAGCTGTTATCAATTCTGTAGTAGTGTGTGCTTGACTTGTACTGTAACCCTCCCCTCTGTTAATAAACATTTCATTCATTCATTGGTTTGTGGTCGACATTTTTGTCTACATGTAATTTCTGTATTTTTTGTATTTCGGATAATAACGCATAACGAATAATAATGGGATCCTGTTATTAACATGTTGTTAGCGGCTACGAAGAGCGGCGGTTTTTAATTCTTAACTCACTTTATTTACGTCATTTTTTAGCAACAGTAGAACATAAACATTACAGAGACAGTAGTCGTGACTTAACAATACTTTAAAACAGTTGTCATTTTGCATACGTACCTAAAATAGCTGTTATTTGTGCCGTTCTCGTTGATTGTCTGCGACTGCGAAGCTGCCGTTGGGCCCTATTGGGGGTAGAGTATGCAGAAAGGCGGTGGACTCCGTTATTTATCGAGCTTTAATGACTTTATTTTAGCTGTTCTTTAATAGTAGTAGAACATAAACATTCCAGAGACGGTAGCCGTGACTGAACAGTACTTTAAACAGTTGTCTTTTTGCATACGTACCTAAAATAGCTCTTATTTGCGCAGTTTTCGTTCAAAACATTGTACTTCCAATAACAGCTGGTACTCGGACTGCACTCGAAGACGCTCTGCATAGTCACGTGACGAATCTCTGGTTGTCACGTGCTCCGCTCTGGTCTCCGACCCCCTCAATATCGCAACTCTCCCCTAGAAGGCTCTGGTACTATTAGGCCTAGGCCTACTACAAAACGATCTAAAATAAAACTACATTTACTGTTGTTGACAGGAAATATCGCGGTAACAGCGTGCGTTTGTGGGAGAGAGAGACAAAGAATTCTAACAGCTTGGAGATTGACAGTAACCTACATTTCAAGCACGGGTGAGTAGTGCCAGTTACACTAGAGTCCACCATGTTCATTTCATCAAGACATTTATAAATATCCGCTTCTGTAAAGCCGGAAGCAGCAAACAAATCATAATGGAGGTTTAAAGGGAAAAGAAGAATATACAAAGATGGGGAAAAGGAAGAAAGCCTTACCCAGCTAACACACCTGCGCAAGGCAGACGAAAATGAAAGCCTGGATGTTAGTTAAACGTTGCATGGAAGAAACTGGCAGGGGCGGAGTGGGGCTGGCCAGGCCATCTGGACTTTGCCATTGGCCAGGCCACCCCCCCCCCCCCCCCCCCCCACCTCACCTCGCAAAAGTCGAAGCATGACAAAGCTACTGTGCCTTTAAAGGTTTATTTTCAAACGAACTAATATTACTATTACATATTACTTTAAAAATGTTTTACAAAATATATATTTAGTATCACTATTAATAAAATATTGTGTAGGCCAGTGGCATACCTACAATAAAGCAAACACACCATCTAGCCAAATCCATTTGAGATCAACTTGAAAAAGGAGTTAAATGTATTCCTTGAATTCATGGAAGCCAGTAAATAATTTGAGAAATTATAGAAAATAAGTAATTATTTAACTTCTGCAGATGTCAAGATAATTTCACATGAACACTTGCAATGAGACATATTGACAGAAAGTAATATAGAAAGTAGTGCAGTAAT
This sequence comes from Benthosema pterotum, assembly GCA_039105355.1. NCBI lineage: Eukaryota > Metazoa > Chordata > Actinopteri > Myctophiformes > Myctophidae > Benthosema > Benthosema pterotum. Next base: position 1,605,901 of record CM076987.1, on the reverse strand, counting down.
GGCAGAAAGAAAAGTATAATATATTCATTTTTTGTTAAGTAATGTATTTATATTACAAGTTACTGAATTTTGGTTGGTAATATATTAAGTTAGGTAGTGCACATGTCCTAACACTGGTCACCACCAGTGTTGCCAACTGGTCCCTTGCGGGTCCATTTGGTTTCATTTTCACACTCAAGTCTCAAGAGTTAAAAATATTCCTCATGTGAATTATCCCAAGTCTACACACCTTCCAGGCAAGCATCTGGCGCATTCTAGTGCATTTTGGATTTTGGCAGTTGGCAACACTGGCCACCACACACACAAGAACATACAAAACATGCATTAAAATGCAATACATTTTCGTAGGCCTACTATAGGCACTTTAGGCAGCCCATTTATCAAATCTGAAATGAGCACATATGTCCCCGAAAAAAACAATATTTTCCATTGGTTTTAATATAGTATGTTATCCTCTCAGCTCTCACTTCACAGCAGTGTGTTGTGATTACTACTACTACTTACTTGTTGATGGCGGTTGCACGTCTTTGTCAGAAGACGACGGCTGGCTTTGGGGAGAGGAGGGGGGCTGCCAAACATTTCATTTCCAAACTGATCCCAGGCCAGCTGGGAGCCTCTAGCTCAGTGGCGTAGCCAGAAACTCAATTCAGGGTGGGCATGAGCGATTCAGGGTGGGCATGCTGCGTGCGTGATGGCCGCAAATTTGCACGTGCAAGAAATCTATTTATTGCTATTATTGCCATATACGGTTATATTTCAGTTTGTATAACCTTTACTGTACTAGGGTTATCTTCTTGAATTAATGTCTTGACATGAAATAATAATCCTGTCACCAACACAGTGTTTTGTTTCATTAGCACAATCATTATCAAATAGATTTCAGCTGTTCACTATTGAATCACGGCCATTTATAAATTAGTTACCAATGTGTCTGCTGATCATGACAGATTTTCTTTCAGGAGAACAGACCAGAGTTAACTTTTGAAAAATCCTTGTGAAAGTCCCCCCACAGAAACAAGCGCTATTGTTTTGATACCTGCCAAATGATAACGATCTGGCAGGTTTACAAACAAAGGGTGAATGAAAAGCTCCATTTGCACTATACTGGGTGATTAGTGCCCGCAAATCACCCATTATACTGTAACTACAGTGAGTCTAGACCTCTCAAGCTCTCTCTAGGCTCTCTGGTCTTTGTCCTTTGTTTTCTCAAGTTCTTAGTCATGTTTTCAATGGGTGGGCCAGCTCTCTATTTAGGTGGGCCGTGGCCCACCCCAGCCCACCCGTAGCTACGCCCCTGCATCCCAGGACAGCTAACTCGCTCTCTCCAGTCCAGCGCATGCAGGTGCACTGGTGCAGGGTATCAGGTTACACTCAGTCACTCACACTGTTTAACTAAACTCTGTAGTACTAGAACACCTTTTATTTTTGGAAGGAGAAACACTAGTTTGCCTGGCCTGGGCTGGCCTGGGCCTGTCGCGGTGGCCTGCCCTGGAGGTTTCAAAAAAAAAAAAAAAAAAAAAAAAAAATTTTTTTTTTTTTTTTTTTTTTTGTACCCCGTCCAGGCCACTAAGTGGCGCAGGCCACCGGGAAAAGTCCCGGTGGTCCCGATGGCCACGCCGCCCATGGAAACTGGGTTCGATTCGGGGAGGTTGGAGTTCCATAATTACGGTATACTTTATATGTATGAAGGTAAATATGTTGCAAAATGCACGAGCGCGCATGCTTGATTTGAGCACTTGCAGAATGGAGTTGAACTTGTAGAATGCATTTGAGCACTTGCAGAATGTGGAGTTGAACTTGTAGAATGCATTTGAGCACTTGCAGAATGGAGTTGAACTTGTAGAATGCATTTGAGCACTTGCAGAATGTGGAGTTGAACTTGTAGAATGGATTTGAGCACTTGCAGAATGTGGAGTTGAACTTGTAGAATGCATTTGAGCACTTGCAGAATGTGGAGTTGAACTTGTAGAATGCATTTGAGCACTTGCAGAATGTGGAGTTGAACTTGTAGAATGGATTTGAGCACTTGCAGAATGGAGTTGAGCACTTGTATGAAAGAAGTTGAGCACTTGTATGAAAGAAGTTGAGAATGTGTAGAACAGAAATTTGCGATTGCAAATCCAATTTGCATATTCCTGCGGATTACATTTGCAGTTGCAGTGAAAAAACACACGCACTTGCTTGAAAAAAATGTACGAACTTGCAGACTAAAATGTTCAATAAAAATAATAATACATTTGTAGATTAATATTGCCATGGATAGTGATGCCACACATCTATAATGACAGATACAACCACAACTTCGCGCCTCCAACCAAAAATCTCGGCGCCACGAGTTTTGCAACATATCTTGCAACCTGTGTGTGGCAAAACAGATTTGCACTTGAAGGGGAAAACAGATTTGCATGTGTAGAGTGTGGTAGGGGGAGGAGGGGGTTACGGGGGGGCGGGGCCGACTGACGTCATCAGAGGTCTCAGCTGTTGCCATTACAGCACGTTACAGGTATGGGTAAATAGCAGCTATGGGTAAATAGCATGGGCAGGTGGGGCTCATAGCCGTGGAAGGCAACCTACCTAGGAGAAGGAAACTCCGAATTAAAACCAGGACTGTGAGGAGTTGCGCCCCGCAGTCCTTAACTAGCATTGTAAAGCCAACCATGGAGTACACAGTCATCCCAAATCCTATACTTCCAGTGGCGGGAGTCCACAGGAACACCGCGGCGGATGGGGGTGCTGGTCCTCCTCCTGGAGGACATTATGACGACAGGACTCTAAACCCGCGAGGGAGGGTCCTGTCCGAACACAGCACCCCATCCAATGCACTCATGCGTTGTCGGAGACCATTTATTATGGGAACCTTCAACGCATGCACAGTCAGAGAAGAAGCTAGGCTGGAGGAGCTAGCACACTGTGCCGAGGCTAGAGGAGTGGAGATCCTGGGGATCCAGGAACATAGGAGAGTACACTCTGATGACCCGATCGTTTACCGCAGAGTGGAGAGATCCACGCTCATCACTGCATCTGCGTGGCGAAACGAGGCCCAGGCGGCAACGGGGGGCGTAGGGCTGTTGCTGGGTTCTCTGGCACGTAAGGCTCTCCGTCGGGTTTACCACCACACCGACAGGATCCTCACTGCAGAGTTCTCGGGCAACCCAGTAACATCTGTCATCGTAGTGTACTCGCCCACCAACGTGGCACCATCTGAGGAGGTGGAGAAGTTCTATGAGGACCTGACAACAGCGGTCCGTGCCATCCCAGCGCACAACTTCCTGGCAATCCTAGGCGACTTCAACGCAAGGATTGGACCAGAGGATGCTCCCTTTCCTTACCACGATTCTACCAACCGCAATGGCGAACATCTCACTGCCCTTCTCACGGAACACCAGCTCCTGGCAGCAAACACCATGTTCCAGAAAAGAACAGGCAAAAGGTGGACCTTCCGAGACCGAGCCTCCGGAACTTTACGTCAGTTAGACTACATACTGGTGAGGCGAAAGTGGAGGAACTCCATCCTGAATGCAGAGCCATACAGCACGTTCAGCACTGTTGGCTCTGACCACCGTGTGGTCTCCATGAGGGTGCGACTGAGCCTCAGGGTCCCCAAGCCAACACCCAAGATCCGGTACAACTGGAGGGCACTCTCGGCCGACCCTGGCCTGCAAGCCAGGTATGCGGAGGAGGTTAAGAGCCGCTTTCAGCAGCTAGACCCTGGTGCAGAGTCCAGCAATGAATACAGGCGATTTGTTGTTGCCAACGAAGAGGCAACCAAGATCTGCGTGCCCCTGCTGGAGAAATCCAGAAGCTCCCAGCGGTCCAAACACCCGGAGGTCGTAGCGGCACGTGGCAGGGTCGAAGATGCGCGGCTTGACTTTGCGCGTGAGCCCACTGTGGACAAACGTGAGGCACTGAATGAGGCCAAACAGCTTCTCTTCAGTACCTACGACAAGATCAAGGAGCATGAACTCATGGAGAGGGTGCACAGAGTTCAGGCTGAACATGGTGAGAGGCAGTACGGCGAAGCCTGGAAGGTCATCAATGAAATGACAGGTCGGAAGAGGACCAAGGAAGGACAGGTTGAGGGACACAGTCCAGAGGAAAGGGTGGTGACCTGGTACAACCACTTCCAGAAGCTGCTGGGAACAACATCAGAAGGAGGGGAGGAGGAAATAACACCATTCCTCCATGACCTCAACATCAGCGACGGCCCCTTCACGGTCGCCGAGTTTGCTAAGGCGAAAAACACGCTGAGAGAGGGAAAGAGTGCTGGGCCGGACGGCATACCCCCAGAGGTCGTAAAGAACTGCGGTCTCGACAGCACCATCCTTGAGTTCTGCAACCTTGCCCTGCTAGACAACAAGCTGCCTGACATGTGGTCCCTCTCCAGCATCATCCCGGTCCCAAAGTCAGGGGACCTCTCGAAGCCAGACAACTACCGCGGCATCAGCTTGACCTGTATCGCAGCAAAGGTATACAACCGCATGATCCTGAACCGGATTCGGCCTGCCATCGACCCCCATCTGAGGGAAAGCCAAAACGGCTTTCGTGAGGAGAGAACCACGCTTGCCCAGATCCTGGCCCTGAGGAGGCTAATCGAGGAGGTGAAGAAAAACAACCTGACGGCTGTGCTGTGCTTTATTGATTTCAAAAAGGCATTTGACTCAATACACAGAGGCACAATGATGAAGATCCTGAAGGCCTACGGTGTCCCTCCTAACCTGCTCCGGGCAATTGAGACCATGTATGCAGGAACACGGGCCAAGGTGGTGACCCCGGATGGCGACACTGAGGAGTTTGGCATCCTGGCTGGGGTAATGCAAGGAGACACTCTAGCCCCCTTCCTCTTTGTCATTGTCCTTGACTACGCTCTCAGAAAGGCCATCAATGGACGGGAGCAGGATCTTGGCTTCACCCTCATACCAAGGAGGTCAAGAAGACACCCTGCAGTGGTCCTGACAGACCTAGACTATGCGGATGACATCAGCCTGCTCTCCAACAACACAGAGCAAGCGCAGGAGCTCTTGAGCAGAGTGGAATCAGAGTGTGCCATGGTTGGCCTGCGGTTGAATGCCAAGAAAACCGAGGTGATCAAATATAACATCCAAACGGAGCATCCACCTCTAACAACAGCAGAAGGCGAGGTTCTGAAGGAAGTTAGTGACTTCAAGTACCTTGGCTCATGGGTCAACTCGACAGAGCAAGACCTAAAAGTGAGGAAGGCACTTGCATGGAGGGCCCTGAATGGCATGGCCAGCGTATGGAACTCCAACCTCCCCCGAGCAATCAAACTCAGTTTCTTCTATGCGACGGTGGAATCTGTTCTCCTATACGGCAGTGAATGCTGGACCCTGAAGCCAGCCCTGCAGAAGTCTCTAGACGGCTGCTACACCAGAATGCTACGTGTAGTGTTCAACATCAGCAAGAGTGAACATGTCACAAATGAGAATCTGTATGCTGGGATATTCAGGGTGAGCGACAAGATTGCAGCCAGGAGAATGCAGCTTGCAGGACACTGCCAAAGACATCAAGAGCTGCCAGCCAGCAAACTGGTGTTGTGGGAACCAACACATGGGCACCGGTCACGAGGGCGTCCCACATTAACATATGTGGATGTACTCAAGAAAGACGCAGGAGCACAGAACACCAGCGAGTTGGCCGGATGTATGGAGAATCGGGACGACTGGAGGCGACGATGGAAGGCTCGTCTGAGGACGACCTAGAGACAGGTAATCTTACATTATTTTATGCAACGTAATGACTAAACAGATTATAATGTTGTATTTTATATACTCTTTATGTGTTCTCTATATGAAACAAATAGGACCTAGCCAAACAGAGCTAACTTGTTAGCTATGCTTGTTTACACCTTGTTCAAGGGGCTGTGCTGAATAATAGTTTCAGAAATGTAACATCACACAATGCTATGTTTGTGCTCTGATATCAATGTGTTAATAGATTAAAAAAGAATAATATGCGGTGTGAAATCTGAGCGGACAATAGTGACCTTATTTATTACAGCAGATCAGCAGCTCACTGTGAGCTTGTATGTCTGCTAATTTCATTGGCTTTATGATGTGTGTAGGATTAAACTGTCACCTTAGTCCTACTGCATGTCAGTTTGTCATTCATCTTATATTGTATTGTATCATGTTCAAGAAGTCATATTGGACTCTTCATACAGCACATACAGCGCTAGCCTTAAAGGGACACTTCACCTTTTTGCAAAATTAATATACATGTATGTTGATAACATTTAGAAGATTTAGAACACATTACTGTTTTTTAATATGTGTAATATGTGGCTTTAGATATATTATGAATGTGGAACCTTTAAAGGTCCACAAAGGGGTTTTATCGACACCATAAATCCTACATTCACACCACTAAACTGGATCAAACAATTAAAACCTCTTATTCTCGCCCCCTCTCCCATTTCTCAGACTCTGAGGGTGAATGTCCATCTGCTCGATGAAGACCACACAAACCCTCTCCAAAGACTTCATAGTCAGCAACGTTCCAGGAACTATACACTCCTTGTCCATGTCCAAGCAATGTAAATAAATGGATAATAAATGAATCATTGCTTTGATGATTGTACAGTACACAATGACTAAATAACTCACCAAAGAATAAACATATACTGGTGGTCATAATGTGCTAGTGGTGTGCTACTATGATGAATATAAGTATTAATTTAGACCTGCATGGCAACAGTTGCTTTACTATTTAGATTGGCATTGGACAGTGACCAAAGGGTGGGATTTTGGGAATTAATTCCCCATCGATGATGTGCATGATGTCTAAACAGAGTAGGAAAAAAATGATAGCATTTTATTATGTACATTAGTGAAGATTTGTGGCCAGGTTGAAAAGTGGTGAAGTGGTCCTTTAAGCATGGAAGTTTATCTATTCTGGTGTGATGAAAGAGAGCAACATTTTGTATCTGTCACCATCTTCACGAGTCAGAAGAAACACACCGTTGAAAACTTTTAAGGGATTTATTGACCATAAATGAATTCATTAATGAAATGGGGTGTGTAGGTTCCTGGAGCGTCTTTGGAGAGGAGGTTGCACACCCTCTGCAGGAATCTAAGAAATAAGCGGAAATAAAAGGTTTTAATTGTTTGACCCAGTTTAGTGGTGTGAATGTAGGATTTATAGTGTTGAAAACTGTCGATAAAACCCCTTTGTGGACCTTTAAAGGTTCCACATTCATAATATATCTAAAACCACATATTACACATATATATAAAAACAGTAATGTGTTCTAAATCTTCTAAATGATTTACAACATAATGAATTATGTGTACATTCATTTTGCAAAAAGGTGAAGTGTCCCTTTAAGGCTAGTGCTGTATGTGCTGTATGAAGAGTCCAATACGATGAACATGATACAATACAATGTAAAATGAATGACAAACTGCAGTAGGACTGACATACAAGCTCACAAATTGTGAGCTAGCTTATCATTGTTATAAATAGTTTTGGTGATAATCATCACCAGTCATGTTGCTATAATATCTACTGAATCAATTATGTTTAGAGAAATAGCCTATAGAATGTGTGGGTGTGTGCAAGCAAAGTCACTATTGTCCGATCAGATTTCACACCGCATATTATTCTTAAACATTAATCCATTGTGCTGACTATTAACACATTGATATCATATGAGGGCATCAAACAGGGCATTGTGTGATGTTACATTTCTGAAACTATTATTCAGCACAGCCCCTTGAACAAGGTGTAAACAAGCATAGCTAACAAGTTAGCTCTGTTTGGCTAGGTCCTATTTGTTTCATATAGAGAACACATAAAGAGTATATAAAATACAACATTATAATCTGTTTAGTCATTACGTTGCATAAAATAATGTAAGATTACCTGTAACGTGCTGTAATGGCAACAGCTGAGACCTCTGATGACGTCAGTCGGCCCCGCCCCCCCCGTAACCCCCTCCTCCCCCTACCACACTCTACACATGCAAATCTGTTTTCCCCTTCAAGTGCAAATCTGTTTTGCCACACACAGGTTGCAAGATATGTTGCAAAACTCGCGGCGCCGAGATTTTTGGTTGGAGGCGCGAAGTTGTGGTTGTATCTGTCATTATAGATGTGTGGCATCACTATCCATGGCAATATTAATCTACAAATGTATTATTTTTATCCCGTGTGTGTGACAATTTTCCACAGGTGAACATTTCAGTCTGCAAGTTCGTACATTTTTTTCAAGCAAGTGCGTGTGTTTTTTCACTGCAACTGCAAATGTAATCCGCAGGAATATGCAAATTGGATTTGCAATCGCAAATTTCTGTTCTACACATTCTCAACTTCTTTCATACAAGTGCTCAACTTCTTTCATACAAGTGCTCAAATCCATTCTGCAAGTGCTCAAATCCATTCTACAAGTTCAACTCCACATTCTGCAAGTGCTCAAATGCATTCTACAAGTTCAACTCCACATTCTGCAAGTGCTCAAATGCATTCTACAAGTTCAACTCCATTCTGCAAGTGCTCAAATGCATTCTACAAGTTCAACTCCACATTCTGCAAGTGCTCAAATCCATTCTACAAGTTCAACTCCACATTCTGCAAGTGCTCAAATGCATTCTACAAGTTCAACTCCATTCTGCAAGTGCTCAAATGCATTCTACAAGTTCAACTCCATTCTGCAAGTGCTCAAATCAAGCATGCGCGCTCGTGCATTTTGCAACATATTTACCTTCATATACTTTATATGCAGTCAAAATACCAACGCTGTTGTGTACTGAATACATGTGTATGTGCAGTATTTACAGTGCAGGACGATAGTTGAGTTGCGAAAGTGGCTAAGGTGATGAGGCCGGATCCAGAAAAATGTGTAGAACCATTGCATTTCACTAGACTTTATTTATGTGATACTATTTTAATAATACATATCCTTTTGGTTTTTTGCGTACCTCAAAATGTATTAGACTTATGTACTGTAAATCGCAGTTTTCAACCAGTGGTCCTTCAGACAGGTCCAGGTGGTCCCCAGGCTAAATGATGGACAGTTGGTTAACCAGATGTAACTCTTTGAGAGTGTAAACATAACACCAAATGGACCCTTGCGGGTGCATTTGGTTTCATGTTTACACTCTCAAGAGTTAAAATATTCATCATGTGAATTAGCTCAATTCTACACAACTAGAGAATGTAGGAAATTAATGGTCATTTTGATCTGTTTGTTTGTCTGTTTTGTTTCCCAAATCCAACCTGGTATTGTGGACAAAAACAAAATAAATCTTTAGTTTTGGGGCTGTGGGGCTAAAATGTCCTCGATTGTTGGTCCGTGGCTGAAATGCTGAATAAATACTGGGCCCTAGTAAAAATGGTTGAAAACCACTGCTCTATAGAGATGCGCAGTGACGTCACTGCCCCGGTTCCGGAAGTCTTTTCCCAATTCATTTTTCTCATAGACTTTTCGAAAATAATTTATATCAAGACGATTACGCCGCGGACAAAGCCAACTGGAGTCGTGACGAATCATGATGACACACACAAACTTTTGGGACAATAAAATAATTTCTAAGATGAAAAACGAAACAAAAAGTCTTGTATCATGCCGTTTTCTACTTCTTCCCAATTATATATTATATGACGATATTGTGTTTGTTGTCATGATTTGTCACGACCTGAGTTGGCTTCGGTAATCGTCTTGATATAAATTATTTTCGAAAAGTCTATGAGAAAAATGAATGGGGAAAAGACTTCTGGAACAGGGGCGGTGACGTCACTGCGCAACTCTATAGTAAATGTACTTAGTTACTTGCCGTACTTCAGCCTGCGTCAACTCTAAGATAAAGTGACGTAACTGGAAGGGCAGAAGACAGAAATAGAAGCAGCACAAAGCAGACTGGATGGACTATAATGAACCAGTATATACTGTCTATAAAGCCGCTGGTTCAAACCCCCAGGGACACCACCAGCCAGGCAGTGCCCTACTACCCTGATACCCTTCTACCCCTCTGCATCTTCCTGTGAAGAGCTGTGAGAATGACCTTTAGAGTGTGTGTGTGTGTGTGTGTGTGTGTGTGTGTGTGTGTGTGTGTGCGTGTGCGTGTGCGTGTGCGTGTGCGTGTGCGTGTGTGTGTGTGTGTGTGTGTGTGGATTGGAGAGATAAAAGAAATTGTGGAAAAATCCATCCCATTACACACCACTAGTACATAGTGAAAATAGAAGGATGATGGAAAAAGTATTTGTTTGTTTTTTAGCTCCAGGGCTTGACACTAACACTTGCCCGCTTGCCCGGGGCCAGTTAAAAAAAATGTTGGGGCAAGTGAAGACTGCTACCTGGTTGCCCGATTGGGCAAGTGTGCAACTTAGTGCACTATAACACAACACAAGATAAATTTGTCTTGAAGGCAGTCATTGCACTCTGCCTCTGTGTCTTTCCCTGCTTTCTAGCTATCCACAATTCCAGGCTGGATTTGGGAAACAAAACAGGCAAATTAACATACACATCAAAATGACCATTAATCTTCTACTCTAGTTGTGTAGACCTGGGCTAATTGAGATGATAAATTTTAACTCTTGAGAGTGTAAAAATGAAACCAAATGGACCCGCAAGGGTCCATTTGGTTTCATTTTTACGTTCTCAAGAGTTACATCTGGTTAACCAACTTAACTGGGGACCACCTGGAACCTGGGGGGCAAGTGACCATGACCTGAGGGCAAGTAGAACCTGACTTGCACTTGCCCGATGGGCAAGTGCCTCAGAGACCTTAGTGTCAACCCCTGAGCTCTGAAACTTTCATCTTTCCTGCCTTGATCTCCTCATCATCTCTCTTCTTTCCTTTCTATGTTTTTTTCGAAATATGATAAGATAAGGAACTAACTATGCACAGAAACATCAAACTAAATGAATACATTTTCATTTTTGTCATGTGTTGGTCATCTGAAACAATTTAGTTTCAGTCGAACAAAGTAATTATAATATGTTCAGTTAAATAAGCGCACAGTTGATTTTGTCCAAATAAAAAAAATGTGATTTTTAAATTTTCTGGGAATTTAAAACTAGAGGGAGTGATTTCACTTACTTAATTCAAATATTATTTCTTTTCTTAATTTCTTTGACTAATCCTTCGTACTATAGAGTTTGGTGACCATATATGCATATTTCTACAGTACAGTATATTGAAGGATTTGCCACCTTTATTCTAATGCTTCCTCTTCCACTCACAGCGCCCCCTGGAGGCAGTCATCCTCACCTCACATGTACAGCTGTGTATCCCTGCATGTTCCTCATGTACCTGGCAACGCTTTAATGCTGCTGTCAATGTCACTGTGAAGGTCACTGTCCACAAGGTATGCTCTCTCTCTCTCTCTCTCTCTCTCTCTCTCTCTCTCTCTCTCTCTCTCTCTCTCTCTCTCTCTCTCTCTCTCTCTCTCTCTCTGTCTCTCTCTCTGTCTCTCTGTCTCTCTGTCTCTGTCTCTCTCTCTGTCTCTCTGTCTCTGTCTCTCTGTCTCTCTGTCTCTGTCTCTGTCTCTGTCTCTCTCTCTCTCTCTCTCTCTCTCTCTCTCTCTCTCTCTCTCTCTCTCTCTCTCTCTCTCTCTCTCTCTCTCTCTCTCCAGGGGTGGATGTAACATTTCCCAATTGGGGGGGCAGGCGAAAATGGTATGGGGGTGACTTAATCGCCTGTGTCGCTTGAAGCCGCACCCATACCATTTTCGGTTACAGGACTTTTATTAGTCAAGTAAAGCATCAATAATAACATCAGTTGTTGTTGAAGTTGCAACAGACACGCAGCATGCATAAAGCTAAAGGTCTGACTCAGAGAGTTTTCTGTTTTCAATGATGAAATGCTGTTGGTTTAGTGGCAACACAACTGAATTTAGTGAGTAGCAGTAGTACTGTTTCAAATCATTTTAATTATGAACACTTTAATTTGAAATATCTTTGAAATTTGGGTTGTTTTGCATGCCATCATGTTTTGTGGGGCAGTCTGGGCACTTAGGGGGGCACTGCCCCCCCATGCCCATGCCTAGAGCCACCCCTGCTCTCCTCTCACCTTTCTGTGTACCATATGTCAACGTGTTCCATGAAACCCCCAGCAGATTGTTGCGCTGGCAGCAGTCTGTTGCCAGGTCTTATTATAAATGACTTTGGGCTTGTTGCTCGCTAAAGCCACTCTTGTAGGTTGCAGGATTTCAGGTTAGGCCAGGCTAACCCTCTAGGCCAACCCAGTCTGTCAAAGTGGGCAAGGGTGAGGTGGATCGGTGAGTGAGGCCTAGTAACCTGTAGCCTTGTTTTAATTTCAGGGCCTTTTGAAATAAATTCTGGCAGAAGATAGTGGAGTTCTTTCAACACAGTGGACCCACCCAGGGACCACTGAATGCATTAACGGGTCACGTTGGTCTCTGGAACAGTTGCTATACTTCCTGTTTTGGTTCATTAGATGGAGGAAACTTGTCCTAATCTTCATTCCTCTGCTCTTTGGGGGCGTTGTCAGAAGTTCACACCAAAGCGCCTGCGTAGAATAGCAGAGTGATAAACATCAGTGTTTAGTTGGTGATTTGCCTTCATGCAGACTGAAGATTAGACATTAAAGACAACATGTGCACGTTGTAATCTAACACATAAACACCTATCTTTGATAGGAGGCCAGAAACTTCCACTTGCGACTTTATCACACACACACACACACACACACACACACACACACACACACACACACACACACACACACACACACACACACACACACACACACACACACACACACACACACACACACAAATCACAAAATATGTTTTATAAGTTTCACTTTACAAATAAATACTATGAATCTTATATAGTAACTGTATTCTCTTATATGAAAGGTACCACTTTCATGAGTTTGCATATATAACATTTTACATATGGGTGAAATTGGTAGTTCGTTTGAACTTAATTGTTTTGTCTGTACTTCTGTGATACTTTTCTCACAAATAACATGAACTGACTCTGACTGACTCTGACTCTGTTCTGTTTCCGGGACTTCCGGGAAGCTTGCCCTAGCACATACCTGGGCATTATGCGGCCCGGGGGCCAAATGCGGCCGTTTGGCTGACTCTGACCGGCCCGTGAAAGGGTTTTAAACCAGTGTTCCGGGGACCACCAGTGGTCCTTGAGAGAGTTCCAGTTAAATATGGAAAGTTGGTTAACCAGATGTAACTCTTTGAGAGCGTAAAAATGAAACCAAATGGACCCTTGCGGGTCCATTTGGTTTCATTTTTACACTCTCAAGAGTTAAAATATTCATCATCTGAATTAGCCCAAGTCTACACAACTAGAGAATGTAGAAGATTAATGGTCATTTTGATCTGTATGTTGGACTGTTTTCTTTCCCAAATCCAGCCTGGAATTGTGGACAAAAAGCAAAAGAAATGTTTAGTTTTGGGGTAATTGCCCACCCCTGCCCTAGCACATAATTCAGAGATTGTAAAATAGTTATCTGGCTATGTGAGACTATACTATGAATGGATATTTCTTATTCCACCTTGTAGTTTCCTGCTTGCTGGCTTACATGTCATATCTGCACTACACCAGTTCACACAGCCATTTTGGAAGACAAACCAGACCAGGCTTTCCCCTGGTGACACTATGGGTCAGTCAAACGCTACTCTACCTCTCCCACATGGCGACACCTGCACCTGATTAGAGCCAGCATTAAATACCAGGGCTTGACACTAACACTTGCCCGCTTGCCCGGGGCGACTAAAAAAAAAATGGTGGGGCAAGTGAAGACCGCTACCTGGTTGCCCGATCAGGCAAGTGTGCAACTTAGTGCACTATAACACAACACAAGATAAATTTGTCTTGAAGGCAGTCATTGTGTAATGACTAATGAAGATGATGAATTTTAACTCTTGAGAGTGTAAAAACGAAACCTAATGGACCCGCAAGGGTCCATTTGGTTTCATTTTTACTTTCTCAGGAGTTACATCTGGTTAACCAACTTAGCTGAGGACCACCTGGAACCCTCTCAGGGACCACGTGTTGAAAACCCCTGGTTTAAGCACCCAAGTAGGAAGTAAACTTAAATGCAAAATTTACAATATATTTTTGGGGGCAAGTGACCATGACCTGAGGGCAAGTAGAACCTGACTTGCACTTGCCCGATGGGCAAGTGCCTCAGAGACCTTAGTGTCAACCCCTGAATACCCTCCCTGGCTGTAACCATGGAAACTTGATGCAGCAATTATGGTGACTCATTTAGGAGGCATAGATGGAAGTAGAACAAAGTGGACCCCATGTTTGCACTGACAGCTTCCATGCATTATGTGTACATTATGTGAATTAGAGGTACCAGATGGCTTACAGTAGGCAGACAATAGACCAGGTGTGATCACTGAGGAGACTGCTTTAGAAAGAAAACCCAGACATGTATCTCTCAAGTATATCCACTAGATGGAGCCATTACAACATACAGTAAACATAACTTATACTGTACACAATACACAATAGGAGGTATATTTATTTAAAGGTAATAGAGGCAACCTTTTAGCTAAAAATCAAAATACTGTAGATATATACCTATATTTTGCCTTTTCCCCCTCTATGTTGCTTTTACGTTGATGCTGCAACCATTTCCCTGCAGACAGACACTTGCTTCGTCCTGCAGACGATCCATAAAAACTTGAAATGCTGTTTTGTTGGCATTCACCCTTATACTGTATTTATATAGTGCTGGCAGGTGTGAGACAGTCACAGGTGTGTGCCACTCAGTCACAGGTGTGTGCCACTCAGTCACAGGTGTGTGCCACTCAGTCACAGGTGTGTGCCACTCAGTCACAGGTGTGTGCCACTCAGTCACAGGTGTGTGCCACTCAGTCACAGGTGTGTGCCACTCAGTCACAGGTGTGTGCCACTCAGTCACAGGTGTGTGCTAGGCACATAACCATGGGTCCTGTCACTTTCTTGACTTTATGTTTATGCTGTATATGGCCCCATATCTTCAGAAACTGTCTCAAAGCAAGGCTGATTTTCGAGCGTTCAACCCACACGTTTACTCATTCCAGGAATGTCTGATCTCTACAAGCCATACCTTGTGGTAAAGGTGACTAATCAATGATTAGTCACAACAATATGAGATACAATACCAATTGGTATTATGGTAAGGTGGAGAAAATAATTCACAAATGTAGGTTTCTGAAATTAAGTGGGCCGGTTTATATACAGTGACGCAAGGATGGGAGCAGTGTAATAATATTGCTTTAGTTATTACTAGAATCAAAGAATAATATATTACATATTACACTATTACTTTGCAAGTCAGGTTCTTACTTGCCCTCGGGTCATGGTCACTTGCCCCCCAAAAAATATATTGTAAATTTTGCATTTAAGTTTACTTCCTACTTGGGTGCTTTAAACCAGGGGTTTTCAACAGGTGGTCCGGGGACCACCAGTGGTCCCTGAGAGGGTTCCAGGTGGTCCCCAGTTAAGTTAGTTAACCAGATGTAACTCTTGAGAGCGTAAAAATGAAACCAAATGGACCCTTGCGGGTCCATTTGGTTTCATTTTTACACTCTCAAGAGTTAAAATTCATCATCTTAATTAGCCCAGGTCTACACAACTAGAGAATGTATAGAAGATTAGGTCATTTTGATGTGTATGTTAATTTGCCTGTTTTGTTTCCCAAATCCAGCCTGGAATTGTGTATAGCTAGAAAGCAGGGAAAGACACAGAGGCAGAGTGCAATGACTGCCTTCAAGACAAATTTATCTTGTGTTGTGTTATAGTGCACTAAGTCACACACTTGCCCGATCGGGAAACCAGGTAACAGTATTCACTTGCCCTACCATTTTTTTTTACTTGCCCCGGGCAAGCCCTGCAGTGGATGTTTTGTTGAGAAGAGACAGGTAAAAGGTGAATTGCAGTTGTTTGTCAACAGTAGTTAGAGGTGCTGTAGTGTAACGTTACTCATTTCTGACCAATGGGAGGTGGAAACAGTGGGAGGTGAAAACAGTGGGAGGTGAAAACAGTGGGAGGTGAAAACAATGGCATGAACCGCTGACTGTATGCAGGAATGTCTCTGGTTCACCTGAACTGAGAGATACGGCATGTTGTGAGCTTGTAGATCAGCTATTTACAGCCAGTGTAAAAACAGTAATTACAATCACGAGTAAAATGTAGGCATTTAGCAGACGCTCTTAATCCAGAGAAACTTAGATTACGTATGAAGAAAAAGTAAAAACATTGTGATACAACATACTACATACAGATTAGTTAATATTACAATTTACTACATTACAATTTAAGCACTAAAACAAGGTAAATCATTTGGCAGACACTCTAACACAGTGGTTTTCAACCAATGGTCTGGGGACCACCAGTGGTCCTTGAGAGGGTTCCAGGTGGTCCCCCAGCTAAGTTGGTTAACCAGATGAAAAGTTGGTTGACCCGGTGTAAATCTTGAGAGCATAAAAATGAAACCAAATCTGGATTCATATTTACACTCTCAAGAGTTAAAATATTCATCACCTGAATTAGCCCACTTAAGAAGGTTAAACATGTGGAGAATGTAGAAGAATGGTCATTTTGATTTACTGTACTGTATGTTCATGTTTTGTTTATAAAAACAGCCTGGAATTGTGGACTTAGGGTCAGGCAGAGCTCCTTCACACCTACAGTATGTTGTTGTCACACCTACTGTATGTTCTGTTGGTTTCTCCGTTCAATTCACAGATCAGAGGAGCTTTACTGCTATGAGAAAACAAACGTTTACATTCCCAAAGCAAGTGTCACAAATGCAATACAATGAAAACAGTTGAAATAGAGTTGAACAGTTCCTCTCATGAGGCCGGCCCTGCTCCAGAAAAAGATCCCCCATTCATTTTCCTCATAGACTTTTGAAAAATGATCTATGTAAAAACGATTACGCCACAGATTACGCCACAGATTATGACAACACACACAATATTGTCACATAAAATAAGTAATTGGCAAGGAAAGAAAAACGGCAGGATACAACACTTTTTGTTTTGTTGTTTTTCTTTATTTAATTATTTTATTGTCCCAAATCAATGTGTGTTTTGTTATGATTTGTGACGGCCTGAGCGGTGTAATCGTCTTTATATCGGTAGAAATCGTTTTGTAAAAGTGTTTGAGGAAAATGAACTGGAATCCATTGGCGGGACTGCTCAGCTCTATGGGGAGTATACAGTTGGAGGAGTTGCAGAGTCACATTGGATTGTTTTATACATGTTTTTTTTAAGACACTGATTATTTTCAGTCTCTTTGGGACAAATGGCAGCATTTTTCTTCAAGACACAGATACAGAAAAAAAACTCAGATTCAAGGTCTGTGTTTACATGGGGTGTCAAACTTATTTTGGGTCAGGGGTCACATTACGTGAACGTTGACTTGACAAGGGCCGTGAGCAGTTGCAGCTCACAGGCGTTGACTTACAGTACACAGTTGTCACTGGGCTTTGTTTTCCAGAACGTTTATTGACATACAGTATATTGACTTTATTTATTTGTACTGCAGTTCTAGGCTAAAAGAGGAGGAAGTGAAACTCCATTGAGCTGTAACAGTGGTTAGTCTGTCCTGCTAAGGATCAGAGACTGTGAGAAGGAGAGCAGGGGTTGACACTAAGGTCTCCGAGACACTTGCCCATCGGGCAAGTGCAAGTCAGGTTCTACTTGCCCTCAGGTCATGGACACTTGCCCCCGAGGTTCCAGGTGGTCCCCAGTTAAGTTGGTTAACCAGATAAGAGTGTAAAAATGAGAGTGTAATGAGAGTGTAAAAATGAAACCAAATGGACCCTTGCGGGTCCATTTGGTTTCATTTTTACACTCTCAAGAGTTAAAATTCATCATCTTAATTAGCCCAGGTCTACACTGTAGAAGATTAATGGTCATTTTGTTGTCATGTGTATGTTAATTTGCCTGTTTTGTTTCCCAAATCCAGCCTGGAATTGTGGATATCTAGAAAGCAGGGAAAGACACAGAGGCAGAGTGCAATGACTGCCTTCAAGACTAATTTATCTTGTGTTGTGTTATAGTGCACTATGTTGCACACTTGCCCGATCGGGCAACCAGGTAGCAGTCTTCACTTGCCCCACCATTTTTTTTACTTGCCCCGGGCAAGTGGGCAAGTGTTAGTGTCAAGACCTGGAGAGGATAAACCACAGCTAGTAGTTTGGTAAACAAAAACACCTTGAAGAACAGGAGCCCTAAAAGTTTTCCTCTCCCCACAGACCTCAAAACTAAAAAAATCTTTTGCTTTTGTCCACAATTGCAGGCTGAATTTGGGAAACAAAACAGGCAAAACATACAGACCGAAATGACCATTAATCTTCTACATTCTCTCATTGTGTAGACTTGGGCTAATTAAGATGACGAATATTTTAACTCTTGAGAGTGTAAAAATGAAACCAAATGGACCCGCAAGGGTCCATTTGGTTTCATTTTTAGGTTCTCAAGAGTTACATCTGGTTAACCAACTTAGCTGGGGACCACCTGGAACCCTCTCAAGGACCACAGGTGGTCCCTGGACCACCTGTTGAAAACCCCTGTGCTAGATGCTTGCCTGGAAGGGAAAATTCTTCTACATTCTCTAGTTGTAGTGTAGACACGGGCTAATTCAGATGATGAATATTTTAACTCTCAAAGAGTTATACATCTGTTTAACAAACTGTCCATCATTTAGCCTGGGGACCACTGGTTGAAACCCACTGTCATAGGAGGAGAAATGGTGAAAATGAGGGTTTTATCTCTGGTGCCTGTCAATCAATTTCGCCCCAACTCACCAGCAAAAAAAGCACTAGATTTTCCGCCAGGATTTTTTCACTGATTTTGGCCCTAGGTGGGTCTGGGGAAAAAAAGAAGCTAAATATAGCGACAAATGCGTCAAGTTGGCAACACTGCCTCTTGGTACCACAGCACCTTAAAGACCCTGAAAACAAGACCTCCCTGAACAACCTAGTAAGGCTGTTACTGGGCCTCACTCCCTGAACCCACCTCACCCCTGCCCACTTTTGGCAGTCTGGGTTGGCTGAGGGTTGACAACAGCGTACAACATCTCGCAATGGGTCTGGTCCACACACTACACTACCAAAATACCACCATGTACCTGTCCAAATACTGCCTTAATGCCAACCAAGTCCACTCCCACAACACCAGAGGGAATTCAACCAACCATGTGCAACCCAGATTTGGCACAAAAAGAACATCCGCTTGCCCAAATGTGCTCAACACATTTCTGATGACTGATATGTCTGTTTTTACCCGAAGGAGTGTTTTTTTTGTGTGTGCAAAACTAATGGTTGGAATGGATTCAGCTTCATGGAATCCCAATAGTTTGACATGTCACATGACTGTTAGGGAATTTTACCTTACTGCTCCTTCCCATGTAATATTGATGGAGGTCATATGGATTATGGATTTGGGGCTCCCATTAATTTTTTGCGTAATTTTGCCAAGGTCTCCTATAGGCTAAATTTTAATAATTGACCTTAACAAACCATCATGCAGAAAATAACACTTTTTTTTCCCCCCCTACAATTGCACAATCTTTTCACTAATAGACCAGACTAATGGTAGAAGATCTGCTGTGTTTGCACATTGTTGTGTATTTCTCACAGTAGGTATGGAAGTTTTTTTGGTCATAGTTTAAAACTTTCACCCTGTTTTTGTTTGACATGTGATTTATGTGTTTGGAAGTCAGTTCCTTCTCATTTGTGCACGTGCACACACACACACACACACACACACACACACACACACACACACACACACACACACACACACACACACACACACACACACACACACACACGAGGAATTCCCAGTAAGCGTGAGTCACCAGATCACGTTGATGAAGACCCTGCCCTTTATACACATCGCCTGTCATACTACCCACCTGATCTACAAGCTCAATCGAATGCGTCACAGCATGTTTTTCTGGAGGACAGAAATGGGACTGTCCCCCGCACACAAAGAGGAACATCTGGAGAAACAGTGAAAAGTGAATGACCTAGTGACCTATAACAGTGCTTTTCAACCTTTTTGACGCCAGGGACCACTATTTATTCAGCATTTGAGCTACGGACCACCATTCGAGGACATTTTAGCCCCACAGACCCCAAAACTAAACTTTTGTCCACAATACCAGGCTGGATTTGGGAAACAAACATACAAACATCAACTTGGGATAATTCACATGGTGAATATTTTAACTCTTGAGAGCATGAACATGAAACCAAATGGACCCGCAAGGGTCCATTTGGTTTCATGTTTACACTCTCAAAGAGTTACATCTGGTTAACAAACTTTCCATCATTTAGCCTGGACCACTGGTTGAAAACTGACTAGTTGGAGGCGGTCAATGAATTCACCAGAAAAACGGAGTAGGAATTAATCTGAAGAGGGCATGTACCGTATTGTCCCGGGTATAAGACCGTTTTTTCAAGACTCATCTGTGTGAAAAGAACATTGAATGTCAAATAATATAGTCCCCAAATATAACAAGATTACTTTTTTTTTAGGATATTGCCATTGGGACAAGGCGAAAGTGGTCTGACCAACACCATTTTCATTTCAATTCTTTAGATCTGTGACCCACAAGATTCATGTCTTTTACAGGACTTATATTAAGGAAGTAAAGCATCAATAATAACATCAGTTGTTGTTGAAGTTGCAACAGACACGCAGCATGCATAAAGCTAAAGGTCTGACTCAGAGAGTTTTCTGTTTTCAATGATGAAATGCTGTTGGTTTAGTGGTGACACAGCTGTAGTTAGTTAGTAGCAGTAGTAGTGTTTCAAATCATTTTAATTATATGCACTTTGAAAATTGAAATATTTTTGAAATGTGTGTTGTTTTGCATGCCATCATGTTTGGCGGGGACATTGCCCCCATGCCCATGCCAAGATCCGGCCCTGAACCTCAACCAACCCCCTCCCTGGCTGATTAGTGGTTGTTGGTGTGAAACCCCTCCCACCTCTGTGTGCTCATGGGTATATAAAGGGATGTTACTGAAGCTCCAACAGCAGAGGTTGCAGTAGTTGTAGTTAAAGTTAAACTTCAGTCAGTTTCAACATCCTTTTTTTTTTATAGTGGTTATTTAGCTCAATTAACATTCTATTCATTTATTTTTTTCAATTTCAGTTTTCGCTTCTTTCGTTTGTTTTCCTGTTAACTACAATAACGACGTCGACCCGCAGCCATGTGCAAAGGCACCAGATCATTGTGTCCGTGCCGGCCCGCTAGGCCGGATGCCACCGCCGTCCAGACCTGGACCTCTACCACGAAGTCTCCACCGCCGGCCCCGACCCGCGAGGCCCCGCCGGGTCGCGGCGCCTACCTGTCCAGACGGGCGGACGCCATGCGACAGAAGCAAGGCATCCTCCAGGCAGTCAGTGCTCAGTACCAGGCAGACAAACACCATGACACCGACAACCCCAACGTGAGTGTTTGGAGTACAGTGTGGATTCTGACAGCAAATATGGGCTTAGATTTAGCACACATGCCCTGAAATAGCTCTTATTTGCAGCGCCCTCGTTGAAAACAATGCATTTCCAACACCAGTTTGCCACAGTTCAAAGCTGCATGATCAGCACTTTTGTTCACAACTTGTTTTCTTTTCTGCACCTTAAAATTGCAGCTCTTTCTACAGTAGATGACTCTGTTTTTATGTTTTACCTAACTGTTTATATTTTACACAACTGTATTAGTGTTGGTCTACTCGAAGTCAACTAAATATCATAGAATTTTATTAGTTGGTTTACTTGACTACAATGTGTTTTTGCAGGCCTCGATGATCTGCAGACCTATTTGCCTGCTGAAAATACCGATCTATCAATTCCAAGGAGCTTTATTTGCATGAGAAAACAGACGTTTACATTGCCAAAGCAAGAGTCACAAAACAATACAATAAAAACTGTTGAAAATGGGGACAAATGGATACAGTTTAGTAGAGTATAGTGTTTTGTAAACAGAGTTATGCTACATTGCATTATTTTATAACAGGTTAACATGTTATAACAGGGCATATAACTTCTTTCCTCTTTTCTGTTTTTTTACTACACAAACGGAACATTTTTTGCTACTTCAAGACAGATTATGCAGAATAAGAATAGAACAAACAGATTGACCATCTGTTTAAATGTATCAGCTCTGTTTACATGGGAAAGTCTGGATAGTACAGATCGTATTCCTTAGGGTGGTTGTATTCCATTGGCCAATCTTCTATCTATCTATGGCCGATCTACAAGCTCACAGCTGTGCGCTTAGATCAGGGGTCGGCAACCCAAGATGTTGAAAGAGACATTTTCGACCCAAAATTAAATTCAAAATCTGTCTGGAGCCGCATTTTATCATTTTTTTCCTGAGTGTGTGCAAATGTGAACCAAATGGACCCTGGCGGGTCCATTTGGTTCCATTTGCACACTCTCAGAAAAAAGGTCCTCAAAGAAAAATCATTAACATGGTGAAACACAACCTTTGTTCAGAAATGGAGTTTCTAAAAAAAATAAAGGAGTTTTACAGAACTCCATTTCTAATCCACACAACATCTCTAAGGTATATTAATGACATAGTAAACTGAGTAAACTGTTGAAAATGGGTGGTTCAGATTGAAAGCTCCATAACTGCTGGGCTTTTTTGACATGGCCAAGTGCTACTTTAACTGGCAACTGTCAGACAGTGCAACGCGTTTTGGGTGACTGAAATGTTTATATTATTTTGGTGTGGATCACCCCAGTGTGTGTATGTAATAATGCTACAGCCACTGAGCCACTAGGGCTGTGTTCTAGAGCCCCAGTGTGTATGTAATAATGCTACAGCCAGGGAGCCACTAGGGCTGTGTTCTAGAGCCCAGTGTGTATGTAATAATGCTACAGCCACTGAGCCACTAGGGCTGTGTTCTAGAGCCCCAGTGTGTATGTAATAATGCTACAGCCACTGAGCCACTAGGGCTGTGTTCTAGAGCCCCAGTGTGTATGTAATAATGCTACAGCCACTGAGCCACTAGGGCTGTGTTCTAGAGCCCCAGTGTGTATGTAATAATGCTACAGCCACTGAGCCACTAGGGCTGTGTTCTAGAGCCCAGTGTGTATGTAATAATGCTACAGCCACTGAGCCACTAGGGCTGTGTTCTAGAGCCCCAGTGTGTATGTAATAATGCTACAGCCACTGAGCCACTAGGGCTGTGTTCTAGAGCCCAGTGTGTATGTAATAATGCTACAGCCACTGAGCCACTAGGGCTGTGTTCTAGAGCCCAGTGTGTATGTAATAATGCTACAGCCACTGAGCCACTAGGGCTGTGTTCTAGAGCCCCAGTGTGTATGTAATAATGCTACAGCCACTGAGCCACTAGGGCTGTGTTCTAGAGCCCCAGTGTGTATGTAATAATGCTACAGCCACTGAGCCACTAGGGCTGTGTTCTAGAGCCCAGTGTGTATGTAATAATGCTACAGCCACTGAGCCACTAGGGCTGTGTTCTGGAGCCCAGTGTGTATGTAATAATGCTACAGCCACTGAGCCACTAGGGCTGTGTTCTAGAGCCGCATGCACCTCCTGAGCCGCAGGTTGCTGACCCCTGGCTTAGATCCATTTGATGCTGTTTTCAGCATGCAACCAAGCATGTCTTCCACTGTAGTCTCTCCCATATTAAACGCACCCCCTGGTGTTGGACCAACATTACTGTTGTTGGTATAGTCAGTAGGAGGGCAGCAGGTGGCACTGTGGGATGCTGTAGATTGGCTGTTTTCTCAGGTGACACCAAGAATTTACAGTACATATGCTGTCCAGGTGTGTGCTCCACTGCTGATCTTCTTTTATTTTAACTCTGTTGAACATAACAAGTTAATTAGTGAAATTAATTTTGTTGATTAGTCTGATTAACACAATTAATTCATGTGCACACTGGTTGAGTCAAAAATGGGTATAGCGCGGTTTTACGGAGACATATAGCTGCATGTCTCCCTGTAACCAGAGCCATAGAGTATAACTGGATGATCTACAAGCATTGGAGGCTTGTAGATTTGTTTTGATTAAATATTTAAAGAATTAAACAGATCCTTTTTCCCCCAGATTCTCTTGTGTTTTTAAACAAGATCCTGTAAAGAAAAACAGGCACATTTTGGACATAGTTCGGATGGTGATTAATCATGATTAAATTAATGTTGAAGCTGTTTTTAAATCACTCAGCAGTCCAACTTTATTTATGTTATTGATCTCCAGGGTATTATCAACATGGGCATCAGTGAAAACAAGCTCTGCTTCGACCTCCTTCATAAGAGGGTAAGTCAGTCGGGTGATTTATAGCCAGTGTCGGGTACATATTACACATTACTGTAATGTTATTGATCTATTCAGCAAAAGTAAAGTAAAGATATTACTCTACCAAAATGGGTAATATGTTGCTTGCTTAGCTTGTTGTTGCATGATGGAAAAATAGAACAGATTTACAAGCTATCAACAGATACATGTAACAGAGATGTGCAGTAGTTTGTAGAATGTAGATCCTAATCCACCACAGCTTTCTGCACACATGACCTACAGTACACTACAAGTTGTCTGTAAACAGATTGTGTTGTACATCTCTATTCTGTAGTGGGTTGGACGGGGGAACTGGGGAAAGTAATAAAGTAATGTGTAACATACAGTATTACTGTAATACTCTAATCTAAAACTAATAGAATAGTATTGCTTTTTCTGAGGAGTCATAAGTAAAGATATTACTCTCTAATATTGCCCAACAATGGTCATGATCACAGTCTTGGGCAATGTTCATGACTTGACATTGTTGGGTCACTACTGTTTGGTTCCATTTCATTTCCTGTGCTCTGTCTCTTTACTTCCTGTCCAGCTGACCCAGCCTGACATGGCACATATTGACCAATCCCTGTTGGAGTACGCAAGCTGGAAAGGACATGGCTTGTATGTTTTGTTTTGTTTTGTTATGTTATGTTATGATTTATGATTCATGTATTCTGCAGGCTACATTTCAGGACAGTGAATTACGTATAAGCACTGATTCACTGAATTATGAAAAAAATGTAATTCTGTGTTTTCTAATCTCTTTCATCCCATTGTAGTCTGAGAAGAGAGATCGCCAGTTTCCTTTCTCACTACTGTTCTTCTCCCAGACCACTGAAAGCTGACAATGTGAGTGACTTCATTCCATTTTCATACCAGGGCCCATTTATTCAGCATTTGAGCCACGGTCCACTATTTTTAGGACATTTTAGCCCCACATCATAAAAAAAAATATTTTAGTTTTGTCCACAATACTAAGATGAATTTCAGGAAAGAAAAAGTCATGCTATCTATGTCCAATCACAGCTAAGCATAACATGTGATAGACAAACCTCTCCACCAATAGCTTTCCTATAAAACACTGTTTTAAAAAATAAATGCCACACACACATTTTTCCACTGCATAGTGCAGGCCTTGTTGATGGATTTGGAAGAGATTTTGAAGGTCTGGTTCCAAAAATGAAACAGTGTTTATTGTGTAAAGTCCATGATATTTACATTGGAATGAATGAGCCTGCAGCTGGAAAGTGTCCTAGGGTGAACAAGCTAAAAGTCTATTGGGCACTTTTAGGATACGAGATACATAATGCACAGAAATTGCAGTGTATATATCATTAAATTCATGGTAGATATGTTTGTTAGATTTTCATATTGTTGTGTGTGTGTTCAGCTGGTGGTGATGAATGGATGTGGCTCCATCTTCTCTGCTATCGCTACAGTCATCTGTGACCCTAAAGGTACACACACAGTCACACAGTCACACACGCGTGCACACGCACACACACACACACACACACACACACACACACACACACACACACACACACACACACACACACACACACACACACACACGCTACACATGCATATAGAATAGCAATGAAATGTTTTCAAGCTTCCATAATTATTCATGTCTAAGAAATTGGCTAAAAATAGTCTAGTTTTTTAGCCATCTAGGCTAAGATCAGAATAAAAACTATACTGTTCTACCCCATTTTTAGACAGAATTTTAGACATCTAATAGAATCACATTTGTCAAACTCAAGGGGCCAAATCAAGCCTATGAACTAATTATCTTTGACCCGTGGGATGGTATTGAATTAGTATTAGAACTGGCCCTCTGGTGTATTGCACACACCATGATAAGAATTTAATGCAACTCATTGTTTTACTTTCTCATTTTATTATGAAAGCAATAATTGGTGAAGGAACATAAAACATGAAACTGTTTTTTTTTTTTTTTTCATGTAGTTTCATCTTTGCATTTATCTAGCTACTATGGGACATTATTTTTTGATGGAAAATTAATTTCCGACCCTCAACAACCAATTTTTCTATTTTGGCCGCTGTGTATTTGAGTTTGACATCCCTGGTATACACAGACTACTAGTAGACTCCATTTAGAATATAGCCTGACCTCAGTCTGAATTGTCATTCCGTTTCACTTCATTATTCAGACTGAAGTCCCTCTCCACCACAGCAGTTTCTAGGATGGGCGTTATCAAAGCAGCAGTCTTAACGGTGATTGGTTCATATGAACCCATAAGAATATTGGGAAAGCAGACAACGTGGGGAACGAAGTGATTGACAGGGTTGTTGGCCAATCAGGTGCTGGGATTGGATTTCCAACCGGCACAAACGGCCCCAAAGGCAGGGAAGCCAGTCCTTGAATCACAGGGAAAAAAATAAGCTAGTATTTTTTAAGGTGATGATTCAGGGCTGAGCCAGGCTATTTAAAATCGTGACCTTTCATTCTTTCAGAGTCCATCCTGATTCCTACTCCGTTCTATGGAATGATCACAGAGGATGTGCAGCTGTATAGTGATGTCAGTCTCTACCACGTTCCTCTAGACTGTGAGGTACTGTAAGCTCAGTTCTAACCCCTACCCCTATAAATGCCTTCTAAAACAGTGGTGTTTAATGATGTTAAGTGTCCAGCGTCCAGTTAAGGGAGTGTTTGTTCACAGGCCAGCGGTGAGGACAGTCGTCCCTTTCACCTCACTGTGGACAAACTGGAAGACGCTTTAGGAAAGGCAAAACGAGAGGTAATCCATTTTTCAATGGGTCAGTTAGTGATTGCCCATGTTGCATAATGTAATTCTAAAAAGTCTGTGCAGAGTAACTTCAAGCCCTACATTTCCCAGCATCCCTTGAGCTTTAAGTCAAGTGTGACGTCATTCTCCTGGGACTTTTCACTAAAGTTCAGGGAATAGCTTATGTGACAAATATGCCAGTCAAATTTATTTTTTGTTTTAATGAAAAAGTTGCCTTGACACCCGGGCTTTCCCTAGAATACCTAGAACAATGTGTGTGTGTGTGTGTGTGTGTGTGTGTGTGTGTGTGTGTGTGTGTGTGTGTGTGTGTGTGTGTGTGTGTGTGTGTGTGTGTGTGGTGTGTGTGTGTGTGTGTGTGTGTGTGTGTGTGTGTGTGTGTGTGTGTGTGTGTGCGCGCGTGCGCGTGTGCGTGCGCGTGTGTGTGCGCGCATGTGCATGTGCGTGTGTGTGCGTGTCCGGCCTGAACCTCTGGTTTAGTATAAGAGAGTAGGTTGTAATCTACAGGTAGTGTGTCAATGGGGAAATTTACCTTAAGATCAGCCTTGTCCTTTATTTCCACTGAACCGTGTCCTTCCTCCTCCCTCAGGGGGTGACTATCAGAGGTATTGTCCTGGTCAATCCTCACAACCCTCTGGCTGATGTCTACACCCAGCAGGAGATGATCAGCTTCTTGGACTTCGCCAAAAGGTACAGAATAATACAGTAGACTGAAGTAGATCTAGTTAAAGGGGAATTCCACCCATTTTCAACATTTTAATATGTCTGTAATATACCTCAGATGTTGTGTGGACATGATAAAAAGGTCCACACAATTCTGTGTGGACCCATTCCCATTCTGTGTTTCCCATTCTGTGTTTCCTAGAAATGGAGTTCTAAAGAAATCCATTAACATGGTGAAATACATCTTGTGATGTTAATGGAGCTTTTGAGCTGCCATAGAACATTCTGTACTGACTGCCTACAGTGAGATGAAGTACTACAGTCAGAGACTCCGCCTTAGGCCTTTAAATATCTTTGATCAGCATATTGTCAAGTGAATGTCGTGGTCCAAGGAACTAAGTCCTGCGTCATCATC
The DNA here is from genome assembly GCA_039105355.1 of Benthosema pterotum. NCBI lineage: Eukaryota > Metazoa > Chordata > Actinopteri > Myctophiformes > Myctophidae > Benthosema > Benthosema pterotum. The sequence continues at coordinate 1,577,789 of CM076987.1, read as the reverse complement.
TGTTTTCTATATTTTTGTGGTCTGTAGGGGCTAAAATGTCATCAAATGGTGATCCGTGGCTCAAATAGTAAATAAATAGTGGACCCTGGTATGAAAAAAGGTTGTAAACCACTGCTCTACTCCGTTCCCTGTCCACAGACACCAGCTCCACGCCATCGTAGACGAGATCTACATGCTGACAGTGTTTGACGACTCTGTTACGTTTGACAGCGTCCTCGGCATCCACAGGTACCACCCATCGTTCTGTTTTTGTTTATCTTCAATCATACAGCTGGGGACTCCCTGTGAACTCCCTCACGGACCTCCAGGGGTCCCTGGACCACATGTTTGTAATTGTAATTACTGTGGATCAAGTCGTCGACTGAAACTACAGGCATTTGTTGTGTTTTTGTTTCTTGCAGTCTGCCTGATCCAATGAGAACACATGTGATGTGGGGAATCAGCAAGGTAACCAATACAGTCTATTTGGTTCTATGTAGACCAGGGGTTTTCAACCTTTTTCATGCCAGGGACCGCCATTTATTCAGAATTTGAGCCACGGACCACCATTAGAGGACATTTTCTTTAGCCCCAAAGACGACAAAACTAAAGATTTATTTTGTTTTTCTTCACAATTCCAGGCTGGATTTGGGAACATACAGATCAAAATGGCCATTAATCTTCATTAATGACCATTAATCTTCTACATTCTCTAGTTGTGTAGACTTGGGCTAATTCACATGATGAATATTTTAACTCTTGAGAGCGTAACATTTTTTTTACGCATTTTTACGCTCTCAAGAGTTACTTCTGGTTAACCAGCTTAGCTGGGGACCACCTGGAACCCTCTCAGGAACCAGTGGTGGTCCCCGGACCACTGGTTGAAAACCCCTGATATAGACATTTCTATTGGTCATAGTCGCATGGTGACCATTATTGCTTTAGAAATGCTCAGGGAAGTCGTTGTCTAACCAACAGTATCTCCATGGTTTCCTGTAGGATTTTGCCATGTCAGGGTTCAGAGTAGGGACTCTGTACTCTGAGAACACAGAGGTCATAGAGGCTCTGGATAAACTGGGTCTGTTCCATGGAGTCCCTGGACCTATCCAGCACCAGGTGGCTCTGCTGCTACGGGACAGAGGTATGGATGCTATCAACTCATAGCTCTACTAGTACTATTTCTATGATTGCGCACACATGCACACATGCACATGCTCACATGCACATGCTCACACATACAGGGGAGGATTATCCGACTGGGTACACATGTACTGTAACCTTGAAGGACCACTTCACCACTTTTCAACGTATATTCATATAATCCTCAGATTCCTCACTAATGTACATGATAAAATACCACTATTTTTTCCTACTCAGTCTGTGTCTCACAGGAGGGCTGTGGACAGTTCAGAAACTTCTTCCAATGACATCATCAATGGTGGAATTCAAGCTAATAGAAACTGCAGGATTTCTATTCCATTGGAAGAAGTTTCTGAACTGTGACTGAGTAGAAAAATAGAGGTATTTTAGCATGTACATTAGTGAGGACCTATTATATGAAGATTTATTGAAAAGTGGTGAAAAGTAAATGACTTCTGTATGATTTGTTGTTCTGAGATCAATCAATCAGTCAATTGGTTAATGCAAGTAACTACTATATTAGGTATGCATAATGCATACCTACTGTAAGGAGTTAATTTGAAGTGTTTTCCGGATCTCCAGACTGGATCAACCAGGAGTTCCTCCCTGTGAACCGTGTCAGAATGCAGACAGCTCACAGATACCTGACAGCAGAGCTGAGGAGTCTGGAGGTTCCCTATCTGGACAGACCTGCTGGACTCTATGTCTGGGCTGACCTAAGGAAGGTAAATACTACTACTAATAATAACAATACATTTTATTTACTGTATAAGGAGCCTTTCAGGGCACTCAAGGTCACAGTGCAGCATATTAAAAACAGACAATACAAAGAATACAGAGATATCTTGCACCCTAGCACAAAGGTCCACAATGCATCACAATATGACACATCATCGCAAGTGTTCTTTTCATTGCTCTGAGTATTTGCTTAATAATAACAATAATGGATGGCATTTTTATAGCGCTTTTCTGTATACTCAAAGTGCTTACAATGGTCCATGCATTCATACATTGGGAAGTAGAGCGGCGAACAGTCAACGCCAGTGTCCTAAACTTCACACATTCACACACCAGCAGTGGCAACCACTGGAGGCAAGGTGGGGTTCAGTGTCTTGCCCAAGGACACTTCGACATGTAGACAGGAGGAGCCGGGAATCGAACTGCCGACCACTGGAACATTGGCTGACCTGCTCTACCTCCAGAGCCACAGCCGCCCCTGCTTGTGTGTGTGTTAGTAAAGTAAAAAATATGATTGCTTCTTAACACCTCTGTGTCTCTCTCTCTCTCTGTCCATCCCCAGTACCTCAGGGAGGTGTCCTTTGAGGAGGAGTTGTCTCTATGGAGACGTCTGGTCAGACACAAGGTGGTGGTGAGCTGTGGTCAGGCTTTCTGCTGCTCCACACCGGGATGGTTCCGCTTTGTCTTCACTGACCAGATGCACCATCTACAGCTGGGTCTGTCTGTCTGTCTGTCTGTCTGTCTGTCTGTCTGTCTGTCTGTCTGTCTGTCTGTCTGTCTGTCTGTCTGTCTGTCTGTATCACCTACAGCTGGGTCAGTCATCTGTCTGTCTGTCTGTCTGTCTGTCTGTCTGTCTGTCTGTCTGTCTGTCTGTCTGTCTGTCTGTCTGTCTGTCTGTATCACCTACAGCTGGGTCAGTCATCTGTCTGTCTGTCTGTCTGTCTGTCTGTCTGTCTGTCTGTCTGTCTGTCTGTCTGTCTGTCTGTCTGTCTGTCTGTCTGTCTGTCTGTATCACCTACAGCTGGGTCAGTCATCTGTCTGTCTGTCTGTCTGTCTGTCTGTCTGTCTGTCTGTCTGTCTGTCTGTCTGTCTGTCTGTCTGTCTGTCTGTCTGTCTGTCTGTCTGTCTGTCTGTCTGTCTGTCTGTCTGTCTGTATCACCTACAGCTGGGTCAGTAAATATAACACTATATCTGTATCACCTACAGCTGGGTCAGTAAATATGTAAGGGATAACACCCGACGAACCGGTGATTTGTTTCCTATTAACTGACCGAGGCGCAGCCGAGGTCAGTTAGTTAGGAAACAAATCACCCGTTCGAAGGGTGTTATCCCGCTTATTACATGGCTTACGTCAGTGGTTTTCAACCAGTGGTCCGAGGACCACCAGTGGTCCTTGAGAGGGTGACGGCAACGGCATGTAAACAACCAAATACGTAGCTAACCAAATGGACCCGCTAACGGCGTGCTGGAACTAAATGCGGAAGCGCAGTGTGGATTGATATGAACACAGCTGTTTGCACTTTGGGGAACTTGTTTATGCAGCGGTCAAATATAGCGCGGAGCGGTGATTATAGTGTAATATTTGACCGCTCACATGACCAGAACGCTGGCTTTTGATTGGAGCATTCATTCAAGCCATGTAATAAAACACTATATCTAACTGTATCACCTACAGCTGGGTCAGTAAATATAACCCTATATCTATCTAACTGCATCACCTACATCTGGGTCAGTCATATAACCCTATCTCTAACACTAACCCTAAAGATAACCTCCAGCACAGAGCAGTGCATGTTCACCAATCAGAGTTTCCCTGTCCCCTTCCCCTGTCCTCACACACTGGTTCCATTTAGAGTATCTATAATGAGAGAGTGTAGTGACAGTCTCTGTTGACTCCAATGCTACGGCTGAAAAGGGACGTGACGATGCCTATTGGCTGAAAAACACACGTGAAGTCTAGTAAGGAGGGATTCAAGTTCCAAGCAAACCACTCTGACCATCCAGCTCCAATCACACCAGATGCATGTTCACAGTTAAACATTTTAACACATTAACAGATGCTGTTGTTGTTTGAAACCTCTGATTAATTTTCTTTTGTGTGTGTGTGTGCGTGCAGGCATGAAGAGAGTCAAAGAGGCGTTGAAGGAAACAGAAGAATTGAACACCAAGACCGAGTGAAGACAGAAAAGCCCCGTGGCCCCGCCCAGAGCAAGTCACATGACCCACGCTGGTCAACAACCATTGGCTGAACCTCTGAATGATGACATACTGTATCATGTTGTGATTAGTATACTGTAGGAAGTACACTCGCGCTGGCTGGAGCTCCGCAAGTTCCAAACATAGTCCTACATAGTTAACCACTGCATCACAGCACAGCCTATTTTCTTATAATATGCATTAACGAAAGCGACTTATATAACAAATCATTATAATATTCACTAGTCACTACAGTGACGAGAGGTCTGTTGATGCGTTAAAATGTCCTAAAATGCTGGAATTTCGTCAATTTAACTGTGAATAGGCGATCTTCTGTTGATGGAGCTGGATGGACAGAGTGGTTTGTTTGGAACTTGAATCCCTCCCTTGCACGAGTGCTTTTCAACCAATAGCCGTCTCTTTTAACAGTAGTGTCCACGTGGAGTGTCGCTATTCTCTCCTATTCCCGATACTCTAGTTGTGATTGGCTTTGGGAATTTTAATTTTAATTTGTGTTTAGTTTTTCCTTTTATCAAACACTGGAAATACAGACTCTCAATGATGATGAAATTACTAATTAGTAATATCCCTTTGATTTATGCTTGTAAGAAGACCACTCAGGACCACGGGCATGTTTTGTACTATTTGTTTTACTTTTTTATCTTTTTTAAATGACCTTTTTCTTGTCTTGTGTTTTATGTCTATTGCTTTGTACCTTGTAGGGCTTCACAATTAATTAAAATTAATCGAATCGTGATCGAGGTTTTAGAATTTGGACAATGTAGGTATGATGACACATGAAGACCGTCACATTGTCCAACAATAAGGGATATGATTTAATGAACAAGTCAAAATCACAAATCAAGTATTTAAAATACTGTACAAGTATATTATTACCATGATCCTCATGTTTCATCATTACAGAATCATATCTGCGCAGTCTCTGGTGTCTCTAAGCTGGTGTTATACACAGGTCTGATTCCAGACAATAAAAACACATAAACACATCAACTCCAGTGTTGATTTACATCATTAATAATGTTTAGAGACCATGACAACATGGAGAGACAAACTAATTATTAAAATATGCAGATGAGTCATACAAATGAAGGAACAAAAGAAATAATCTCTGATTGGACATTTTGGGGATTAATCACATAATACACAGTCTTAAAAAATATAATTACGTAAAATTGACTCCATGATGAAAATCTCAGTGTGAGATCTAGTCTTATTCATTCATTGTTTGTTTGTTTGTGTGAGTGGCCGAGCGTGCGTGCACACATGTATGCGTGTGCGTCTTCAGGACTTGCAACGGCGGTAGAAGTGGAAGTGATAGTCTGTGAAGAGCGCCCCCATGTAGTGACGATCGGTACTGCAGTCTGCCTGGCCCTGTATAGAGAGAAATACACTGTATGACCCCAGGAGGATAGTAAAACTATAGATCAGTGGTTTTCAATCAGTTGTCCGGGGACCACCAGTGGTCCTTAAGAGGGTTCCAGGTGGTCCCCAGGCTAATTGATGGAACGTTGGTTATCCAGGTGTAACTCTTTAAGAGCATTTTTTTTCAAGAGTTAAAATATTCATCATGTGAATTAGCCCTGATCTACATAACTAGAGAATGTAGAAGGTTAAGATTAGATTCGATTATGATCTATTTTTGCATTTTTTTGTTTTGTTTCTGAAATCCAGCCTGGTATTGTGGACAACACTTTTCATCACATGCTAAACCTATCCCTAACCTATTTGCTTTATTTTACAGTTTTTTGAACGTTTTTTAATAGTTCAACTAGCCAGTCTACATTAACATGTTGTGAGCTGGCTATTTTAACTGTTCAAAAAAAAAAAAAAAGACAAATAAGTTTAGGAATAAGGGGTTTAGCAGTGAGGAAAATGGATACCTAAATCTTTAGTTTTAGGGTCTGTGGCTCAAATGCTGAATAAATAGTGGGCCAGAGAGGTGTGGGTACAGACCGACAGACAGACAGACAGACAGACAGACAGACAGACAGACAGACAGACAGACAGACAGACAGACAGACAGACAGACAGACAGACATACAGACAGACAGACAGACGTACCGCCACGGTGGATCTGAAGTGATAGGAGCTGTGAGACAGACGGGACACATGGAGAGACCATTCATGTTCCCCCTGCAGACAGACAGGTAGAGACGGGTAGACAGGTAATCAATATATACACTGATTGACCTGAGAACTGATTCTACAATCCTGACAGTTTTCTGAAAAATGTTTTCTGTCAGTGGTCCTATTTATTTCATGTCAAGGACCCCTAAATCATCTGAATATGACCCCCCCCCCCCCCCCAATCCCCCATCTGAAAATATGTAGGTTCATCAATCTATCCACCCCCCCCCCCCCCTCCACCCATCCATACCTGTGTGTTGGTAGGGTAGCTGGACATGGCCACAGAGTTGATGTCCATCACAGAAGCACATTCTGCCGTCTCATCAAAACTACAGAGATAGACCACCAGCAGCTCTGTGGAACTACAAGACCATCACAATTTATTGTTTAAGCAATCAGCGACTGACATTAAGGAATGGATCTGTACTGTGAATCAAACTTAACTAAGAAAGTAATACAACATATTTTAAAGGTAATAGAGGCAACTTTAATGTGTACAAACACTGTGTTTGTAAACAGATTTGTTTAAAAACAGAATCTAACTCCACCTCACCTCCACTCTATTGGCTCATTATGAATCTGCTGGAAAGGAAACTACTGTGCTGTGATTGGCTAAAACAGCTGCCTCACCCCCACACAACCCCCCTCCCTCTCTCACGCCTGTCCTGATCCCGACAAAATGTTTTGTTTTCGTGATTTGTTGACAACAACAACGTTCTGGATCGTCTGCAGGACAGTGCTAGTGTCTGTCTGCAGGGAAGCAGCTGCAGCATCAAAGTAGAAGCAACATAGAGGGAAAAAATGCAAAAAATATATAGCTACTGTATGTATTTATTTAGATTTTTGGCTAAAAAGTTGCCTCTATTACAGTCGGTCACTCAGTAAAGCATTTAGCAGGGCAAGTTGTAACAAGTCAGTCAGTCAGTCAGACAGACAGACAGACAGACAGACAGACAGACAGACAGACAGACAGACAGACAGACAGACAGACAGACAGACAGTACTTACTTCATCAACAGAGTAACTCTCATGTTAACAGGGACATATGGACTGATGGGAACTGTGAAGTTATATCTGCCAGATCTAGAGAGAGAGAAACCTCAATCAGTACAGTATCTAAAATTACATTCAAAATGACAGTATACAGCATGCGTGTGTGTGTGTGTGTGTGTGTGTGTGTGTGTGTGTGTGTGTGTGTGTGTGCGTGTGCGTGTGCGTGTGCGTGTGCGTGTGCGTGCGTGTGCGCGTGCGCGTGTGCGTGTGTGTGTGCGTGTGTGCGCGTGCGCGTGTGTGCGTGCGTGTGTGTGTGTGTGTGTCAGACAGACTCACCCACAGCTGTCAGTCTCACAGTATCGACTGTCAATCACCTGCTCACTCTCTTTAATCTGGAAAGACTGGATGGTTGTATTGGTCCCTGAGAGAGAGAGAGACAGACAGACAGACAGACAGACAGACAGACAGACAGACAGACAGACAGACAGACAGACAGACAGACAGACAGACAGACAGACAGACAGACAGACAGACAGACAGACAGACAGACAGACAGACAGACAGACAGACAAAGTTATTATTACAGATAATATAATACTATATTCCATAAATAACATTATATGCTGACAGAAAGCAACAAACTCTGTTTAGTGGAAATATAAATTCCCCAGTCTCAGGTTTTTTGAATTCCTGCCTTCCTGGCCTGCATTTTTTGGGTCCTCGCCACACCAGACTGTGACAATTAACCTATTTTTGTGTAGTAAATATTGGTAGTTAGTTTCAGGTTGTGTATTCTTAGGGCTTGTTGTGTAGAATAGTTGCTTATTCCAGATTCCTTCCTAATGTTCCCTTCCGGATAGGAACTCCTTTTGGGGTTCTTGTTGCCGTACTGTACAGACAGACTAACAATTTTTGTAATTGTGTTCCAATCATTCTTTTTAAAGGGAATTCCACCCATTTTCAACATTTTTTTTCTGAGAGCGTACAAATGCTTCCATTTGTACGCTCTCAGAAAAAAGAAGCGTCTAGAAATCAATTAACATGGTGGAAATACGTCTTGATGATGTCATCAAGATGTTTCACCATGTTAGTGGTAAGGTAAGGTAATTTTATTTATAAAGCACCTTTCAAGACCGTTGTCACAAAGTGCTGTACAATGACAAATAAAAACAGGGCAGCAAGTCAGGACAACACAGTACAGTAGTACGGTAGGAAACAAAATTAAAAAAAAAAAAAAATAACAATAATAATAATATTATTGGAGACCAAAATGTTCGCGGAACAGGTGTGTTTTTAGATCTTTCTTAAAAATCTCAAGAGATGTCACATTTCTTAAATTGGCTGGTAGATCATTCCACATTGATGGAGCAGCAGTAGCAAAGGCTCGGTCCCCTTTGGTACGTAACCTAGTAGCAGGGATGGAAAGAAGGCCTTTGCCTGAAGACCTTAGTTGCCTATAATTTGGCTTAGGGTGCAACAACTCTTTTAAATAAGATGGGCACATCCCATGTAAGGATTTAAATGTAATTAATAAAATCTTAAATTTTATTCTGGCGTCGATTGGAAGCCAGTGTAAGGCCATGAGCACTGGGGTTATATGTGCTCTTCTATGACTATTAGTCAGCAGTCTAGCAGCCGCATTCTGTACGAGCTGAAGACGATGGATGGAGGCACGGCTCAATGTTAGTGGATTTCTTCAGACCTCCATTTCTTGGGAACACAGAATGGGAGATTTTTTTTATCATGTCCACCCAGCACCTCTAGGGTATACTAATGACATATTAGAATGTTGAAAATGGGTGGATTCCCCTTTAAGAATTCTTTTACCTTTCACATGGATATGAAACTATAGGACTATATCGCATGTCACGTCTTTGAGAATTATTTAATGGGTGAATACACGCAGGAAATGACTGCATCAATGACAGACAGACAGACAGACAGACAGACAGACAGACAGACAGACAGACAGACAGACAGACAGACAGACAGACAGACAGACAGACAGACAGACAGACAGAGTGTTATACGTACAATCTCTGGCCTCTATCAGTCTAGCAAACAGATGCTCTCTGCCTTTATCTGGAAAGACAAAAACAGAACATTACATACTGTACATACTGTTGTGTCAAACAGCTCTGTATCCTGACAGTAATCGTTATAAACAGGGGTGCACATAACTATTTTGGTCCAGTACTCAGAGGAGCACCTGGAGATGTTACTTGGTGCTCCCAAAATGCGGTGACCATCACCAGGCCCTGGGACCCCTTTTTTCCACTCCGTACATCCTGATCAATGTACAGTATTACAGTACAGGGCGATAGTTTGGGCGTTGCAATAGTGGCTAGCCTAGTAGTACTACCACCTGCATTCTACATCCATTGAAATACTAGTAGTATTTTAGACATTAGTTAGAATTATTTCATTTTCAAGACTTTTTTAACTGGCCCAGTCAGGCAGTCATTATGAGCCCCAGCTGTGTGGTGCTCAAAGGAGCTTTCCACCCCTGGATTGACAGCTCATTGTAGGATTTTTGGTGCTCCTGAGCACCGGAGCACCACTTATGTGCACCCCTGGCTATAAAGCAGACC
>CM076987.1:1533004-1565504 GCA_039105355.1 Benthosema pterotum | reverse complement strand
TAGAACAGCTTTTAACATTTGCAGGGATTAAAGCAAAAAAAAATCCTGGGCCTGAACTTTCCAAACCCACACACACTATATATATATATATATATATATATATATATATATATATATATATATATATATATATATATATATATATATATATATATATATATATATATATATATATATATATATCGTTGAAATTTGGGTTGTTTTTGCATGCCATCATGTTTGGTGGAGCAGTCTGGGCATTTAGGGTGGCGTTGCCCCCCCTCCCCATGCCTAGATCCGGTCCTGCACAAACTGCGACTGAAAAATTATCGTTGAAATTTGGGTTGTTTTGCATGCCATCATGTTTGGTGGAGCAGTCTGGGCATTTAGGTGGCGTTGCCCCCCCATGCCTAGATCCGGTCCTGCACAAACTGCGATTGAGATACATGTAAAATTACTGATTTCTCTAATAGAGTAAATAATCAATCATTTCAGTATCACGCTTCTAAATCAGTTCAACCAGACATAGAGGTGACTACGCACTGGACACATGTGCAAGACCTGTCAACTTTACAACAACTGTCCGTTCGACGGAGTTTAAGAACACTGATTAGTATTGCCATTACCTGGGGTGAGTTAGCCATAATATATAACTTCCACGGGAGGGTGTTTACGTGGATTACGTTATATCTCCCGTGGAGTTATAACGTTAACCCCCCGATTCATCTTGGGGGGATCGCTCTAATCAAATCAACGCTACATATATGCACGGACGCACGAACAAAGCAGCTTACCGGGATATGCCGACGGTTTTCTTTATATCCGCGGCATTTTCCAGCCCCGGAGAGCTACTGTATGTATGAAAATAAATCAATGTTTTAAGAAATCCATTTCTGTTCGAGCCCCTACCCCTCCCCCTGGTGTCACTCGACTTCTTCTCTGTCCCCAAAATGAGCGCATCATGGGCGCAACTGCGCTACAGCGCCCCCCGGCCACCCATTGCGGCCGGGAGGGGAACTGCACTTATAAATACAGGTTAAATACAGTACTCTTCCAGTACTTTTCCATTTGTTTTCATGCAAATGACTGGGAAATAATCACTCCTTTGTTTGCGCAGTGCATTTTGAGAAGAGAGACGGAGACGGGAGAGGACTCAGAGGATTGAGCAAAAAAAAAAAAAAAAAGAGCCAGACCAAAACCAGATAAAAAGTTTCAGTCAAAGTACCCTATTGGCCTGAATATAAGACTATGTTTTTTTTCCCAATGGAGATATCCCAAAAGATGGAGTCGTCTTATATTCAGGGGCTATACTATTTGACATTCAATGTTCTTTTTTCTGTAAATGGGTCTTGAAAAATGAGAGTCGTCTTATAAACGAGTCGTCTTATATTCGGGACAATACGGTATTATTTTTTATTTTTGTTATAGACCAGGGGTTTTCAACAGGTGGTCCTTGAGAGGGTTCCGGGTCGTCCCCAGGCTAAATGATGTAAAGTTGGTTGACCAGATGTAACTCTTGAGAGTGTAAACATGAAACCAAATGGACCCTTGCGGGTCCATTTGGTTTCATTTTTACACTCCCAAGAGTTAAAATATTCATCATCTGAATTAGCACCACTTAATTAAGAAGTTTACACTGTTTTGCTTGCAAAATCCAGCCTGGAATTGTGGACAAAAATAATTCTTTAATTTTAGGTCTTTGGTGTGAAAATGTAATCACATGGTGGTCCGTGGCTCAAATGATAAATAAATGGTGGTCCCTGGAGTCAAAAAGGTTGAAAACCCCTGTTATAGACGATTTTAAGGTTTTATACATTTTGGTTAGGTGAAAAGACAAACTCCAGTGTCTACAAGGTAAAACAAACCCGTTTTCTTTCCTAGAGTTTGTTTATATTATAATTCTTTATTCTGATTCTTGCACTTTTCTTTAATTCTGTCTAGATTATTAATTGTACATGATTGTCTGTATTATTGAAATTAATCTAAACTTTTTCAGTTTTACTACATTTTCTGCTTTGATTCTGTGTTAACTTGAATCATGTCAGTTTGTTTTCAGTTATTTATTTATTTATTTATTTATTTATTTATTTATTTTTTTACAGCACACAGACACAATGTCTCTGTATGGGCTGCGAGATAGGCTTTGTAAAGGGCTCCAAAGGCTACAGCAGAATTAATGTGCTGTAAAAAACAAAGAGGAAAAAAATATAAAATTAATAACTGAAAACAAACTGACATGACACAAGTTAACACAGAATCAAAGCAGAAAATATAGTAAAACTGATTAAAAGGTTAAATTGGGATAAATTTCAATAATACAGACAATCATATACAATTAATAATCTAGACAGAATTAAAGAAAAGTGCAAGATTCAGAATAAAGAATTATAATATAAACAAACTCTAGGACAGAAAACCTTGTGGGTTTGTTTTACCTTGTAGACACTGGAGTTTGTCTTTTCACCTAACCAAAATGTATAAAACCTTAAAATCGTCTATAACAGGGGTTTTCAACCTTTTTGACTCCAGGGACCACCATTTATTTATCATTTGAGCCACGGACCACCGTGTGATTACATTTTCACACCAAAGACCTGTAGGCAAGAAAGTCTAATGCACACCTATAAGTCTTTGGGACGCGTGCGTAGGCAGGCAAAAAGCTTGAATCAGGATCAATGTAACAGTGTACACATGGAGGCCCGCACAACGTCTATACTTGCAAGAAACTTTATTTGAGGCAACGTTTCGGTCAACGACCTATGCTTGAAGAAGGTCGTTGACCGAAACGTTGCCTCAAATAAAGTTTCTTGCAAGTATAGACGTTGTGCGGGCCTCCATGTGTACACTGTTACATTGATCCACACCAAAGACCTAAAATTAAATAATTATTTCTGTCCACAATTCCAGGCTGGATTTTGCAAGCAAAACAGTGTAAACTTCTTAATTAAGTGGTGCTAATTCAGATGATGAATATTTTAACTCTTGGGAGTGTAAAAATGAAACCAAATGGACCCGCAAGGGTCCATTTGGTTTCATGTTTACACTCTCAAGAGTTACATCTGGTCAACCAACTTTACATCATTTAGCCTGGGGACGACCCGGAACCCTCTCAAGGACCACCTGTTGAAAACCCCTGGTCTATAACAAAAATAAAAAAAATAATACCGTATTGTCCCGAATATAAGACGACTCGTTTATAAGACGACTCTCATTTTTCAAGACCCATTTACAGAAAAAAGAACATTGAATGTCAAATAGTATAGCCCCTGAATATAAGACGACTCCATCTTTTGGGATATCTCCATTGGGAAAAAAAACATAGTCTTATATTCAGGCCAATAGGGTACTTTGACTGAAACTTTTTATCTGGTTTTGGTCTGGCTCTTTTTTTTTTTTTTTTGCTCAATCCTCTGAGTCCTCTCCCGTCTCCGTCTCTCTTCTCAAAATGCACTGCGCAAACAAAGGAGTGATTATTTCCCAGTCATTTGCATGAAAACAAATGGAAAAGTACTGGAAGAGTACTGTATTTAACCTGTATTTATAAGTGCAGTTCCCCTCCCGGCCGCAATGGGTGGCCGGGGGGCGCTGTAGCGCAGTTGCGCCCATGATGCGCTCATTTTGGGGACAGAGAAGAAGTCGAGTGACACCAGGGGGAGGGGTAGGGGCTCGAACAGAAATGGATTTCTTAAAACACTGATTTATTTTCATACATAGCTCTCCGGGGCTGGAAAATGCCGCGGATATAAAGAAAACCGTCGGCACATCCCGGTAAGGTGCTTTGTTCGTGCGTCCGTGCATATATGTAGCGTTGATTTGATTAGAGCGATCCCCCCAAGACGAATCGGGGGGTTAACGTTATAACTCCACGGGAGATATAACGTAATCCACGTAAACACCCTCCCGTGGAAGTTATATATTATGGCTAGGGCTGAGTACCCCTTCCGACCGAGTCCCGACAGTAATATAAGCTGGATGTGTGTACAGCACCGCCACGCAACAACTTTAACCAGCAGCGGCTGGCGCGGCGCGCCCCCCCACCCACACACGGCGCACGACGTTTTGTTAGGTGGAGAGAGAGAGAGAGAGAGAGAGAGAGAGAGAGAGAGAGAGAGAGAGAGACTTTTTAGACGCGCTTACCCCCACCGCGATTCTGGGTGAAAGTGACCAAATGGGTGAGGTTGTAACTTTATAAACCTTATGCGAAAATATGTGGGGATTGTGAAATCAAGCGAGGCATGCATATTTGCATTTATTTATGCAATTATTCCGGGAATTACGCGGCGCCTTTTTTTCTTTCCTTCTCTTTCGACCATTTTTAAGGGTCCAGACAGAGATGTGCGGCCGTCCGGTCGTGGACCGCCAGTTGAGGACCATATAATAGCTTCGTGAGCACAGCGTGCAGAAGAGCAAGCACCTGACTCGATCCCTTAGCTTCCTGCACCAACTGCAAAATCAAAATGCCTTCCCATCTCGCCCAGTCTCATCTAGCCATGCCCAGTGCCATTTATTTTTGATGCCTTTATCTATCATGGTGAGGGTATTTTCACCTGGCTTCATGAACTGCAGCGTCCCGACTCCTCACACGCTGAAATGTCGCGGTTCGCTGATCACTCTCTATCTCCACGTGTCTCTGTCAGTGTTGCCAACTTGGCGAACTTGTCACTATGTTTAGCTTTTTTTCCAGACCCCCTAGCGTTGAAAAACTCCTGGTAGAAAATCTAGTGCTTTTTGCTGGTGAGTTGGGTTAAAAAAACCATTAAACCAATGCTCAGGCTCCTCCTTCTAGTGCATTTTCGAAGTGCCACTGCATTTTGGATTTTGGCAGTTGGCAACATTGGTCTCGTTTTTTTTTTTTTTCCCCAAAGCCTGATTTCCGGCACCGTGCCGGAAATCTTTGATCCCTGCATTTGTATGCGTGTGTGCGTGTGTGCGTGCATGAATGCGCAAACTTACTTTGCCAGCCTCCAGTGGATCATCTTTTTGGTGTGTTGGAACAATGGTGTGTTTGCTGCTGTATTTTCTGCCTTGCGTTCTGTTAAAGACAACCATTGACACAATCAATCAATCAATCAATCAAAAAATCTTTAGGTGTTGTGTGTGGCAATCAGATCGCTACAGACATAGGTCCTTGTCACTGTTCGCGAGTTCCCGCACCACTGAACTCGCGGCCGTCATGTTCTTACCGTGGATAACGCACGCCGGTCATGACGACGGCGCGTAACACAACGAAATGTAGATTTCATTCTTCAATCCATCTATTAGTCCGAGTGCATCGCCTGATAAAGATCCTGTTGCTGACTCTCCTTTTGGACAATGGGCGTGGTCATTTTATTTATTTTTTGTCCCATTTTTTGTCCCATTCACTTCCTGACTTTTGACCCGGAACTTTTTGCTCAGATCGTCAGGGTGCATCTACATACATATTGCACATTCCAAGTCTCGGACCGGGGTGTGACGTCACGTCCTCCTTTTTTGAATGGGTTTCAATGGGCACTTCCTGCTACTTCCTGTCTGAATTTCGGACAGCGGCCAGGCAGCAGGAAAGACCCGCCCGCGGCCGAAATTCAGACAGGAAGTAGCAGGAAGTGCCCATTGAAACCCATTCAAAAAAGGAGGACGTGACGTCACACTTCCAGCTGAAGGTTGGAATGTGCAATCCTGTAGTGTGGAGGGCCAGTCAGAGGACAGGTTAGTCAAGACACCAGAAACAGCATGATGTCATCACACATCCTGTTTAGGAGATCTGGTGCTTCAAAATAAGTTTTTTTTTTTTACCAATTGCACTGGCTTGAGCCGTGGCATAGGGCCTGGTGTAGGGGGGCCCTTTGGCTGGCATCATTTCCAGATCCGTGACACACACACACACACACACACACACACACACACACACACACACACACACACACACACAGACACACAGACACACACACACACACACACACACACACACACACACACACACACACACACACACACACACACACACACACACACACACACACACACACACACACACACAGGGGCGTAATCTCTGTGTAGCCTACATGGGGATTTTAGTAGGATTTCACTGGGGCTGTGGTTAATTTGCTGGTCCAGGCTAGGCTTGGGCCAGGAATTCAGGGAAGGAAAAAAATCGCCCTTGCAACTGAGAAACAATGAGTAGTGGTGGGGGATTCAGGGAACTATACATTACAATGGCATTAGGAAGGTTGTTTCCAAGGTGCTAGACTTCATTAATTCAGCCTTTGTTATTAAATGGCCCAAAACCTGTTTAACTGGTCCTGGGGACTGGGGGTGTTGGATCGTTCTCAAAACAACAGAATGGCTAATGGCCCATCACTATTTCCACTTTTACTTGCCTGGAGAGGCTGGGGGTTAAGATTGCCCCAAAACAAACAAATAAATACATACACAATACAATACATTCAATATACTTGCATTGTGTATTACACACACAAAGAGCCCCCCCCACCCCCTGTCGTCTGAGCAGTGGGGGGGGGGGTCACAGCCTACATGAGGACGGACGCAAGATTACGCCCCTGCACACACACACACACACACACACACACACACACACACACACACACACACACACACACACACACACACACACACACACACACAGATAAACGTACAGGTTCTTGTTGGGGGGTCCGTGGAGGGAGCTCTTGGACCTCAGACTCCCAGACATTGACAGACTCTTCAGTTTGGACAGTCTGTTGTTCCAGACCTCCAGCTCTTTGATCCTTGTCTCCAGGTTGTCAGTCAGCTTACACAGCTGTTTGACCGCTCCTACGTTCTCCATGAAGATCTGCTCCTACAGGGGGGAGAGAGAGAGACACACAGTCAGCTTACACAGCTGTTTGACCGCTCCTACGTTCTCCATGAAGATCTGCTCCTATAGGGGGAGAGAGACAGACAGACAGACAGACAGACAGACAGACAGACAGACAGACAGACAGACAGACAGACAGACAGACAGACAGACAGACAGAGAGAGTCACTCTAGTCTATAAGATCTTTCAAACGATCTGGACTATCCACTAGGCTACCTCACAATCACCATTCATACGAATGCACGCACACACACACATACATAATATGATTAAGGAAAGAAGAGTTCAGTATGTACCCGACTGCTGCTATCTGCCTCTAGTCTAGAACATGTACAACACCAAAACCAAATGTACCAGGAAGTATATCTAAAACCACATATTACACACATAAAGACCCCCGGGAAAGTGTTCTAAATCTTCTAAATGTTATTAACAGATATATTTTTGGCAAAAACGGTGAAATGTCCCTTTAAAGGTAGGGGAAGTGATTTCACTTTTGTCAGATATCACCCAAAAAATATTTTTTTTCTGTTAAAATGCTCTATTATAAGGTGTGGAAACCACATATGGAGTTTCCCCCTCCCCCACGTTAGCAGAGGAGCTAATAAAAGTTCCCCAGGTCACCACCAATTCTCACCCACAAGATTTATATCTTGTACAGGAATATATTAGGCAAATAAGCATCAATAATGTCAGAGAGTTTTCTGTTTTCAATGATGAAATGCTGTTGGTTTAGTGGTGACACAGCTGTAGTTAGTCAGTAGCAGTAGTAGTGTTTCAAATTCAAATCATTCTAAATATAAGCACTTTAATTTGAAATATCTTTGAAATGTGGGTGTTTTGCAAGCCATACACATACCTTGTCCACCATGAGGAAGTTGTCTATCTGCTCTCCATCGGAGCAGGTCAGGTTGCCAACCTCCTTCACTGCCTGAGGCAGAAGCTCCTTGATCTCCTGAGCAATGATACCTGAGCAATGAGACACCATTATCAGCATTTACATTCATTATAATAATGTCTGGTGGACATGGTCCAGGCCCGGATCTAACATTTACCAATTGGGGGGGCAGGCGAACATGGTATGGGAGCATCTTCATTGCCCGTGTCGCATCGCGCCACGGGCGATGAAGTCGCACCCATACTATTTTCGGTCACAGGACTTTTATTAGGCAAGTAAAGCATCAATAATAACATCAGTTGTTGTTGACCTAAGTTTTCTGAAAAACTTCAAATATTTATACAGCACTACAGTCTGTGTCCAATTAATAACAGTATAATAACTAGGTGCAGTATATTTAAGCTTCAGTCTGCATGGTCTACTCTGATTGGTGCGTACCTGTCTGGTGGGTGTGGTCTACTCTACTCTGATTGGTGCGTACCTGTCTGGTGGGTGTGGTCTACTCTACTCTGATTGGTGCGTACCTGTCTGGTGGGTGTGGTCTACTCTACTCTGATTGGTGCGTACCTGTCTGGTGGGTGTGGTCTACTCTACTCTGATTGGTGCGTACCTGTCTGGTGGGTGTGGTCTATTCCCATGCTGGAAGCAAACTCTGGTTTATAGTCGTATTCTACGATCCTCATCTGAGCTATTCTCTTTAACTGCTCTTCTGAATCCACCTGGGGCAAGAGAGAGAGGGCAGGGGGGTAACAGGGGCATTAGTTAGGTCACCTGACAGCATCAATGTCCAGCAAACACTTCAATTCATGGCCTAAAGGTTGTACTGTATACAGTTCATGCTTTAGAAAACACCATCTACTATAAAGATTAGTTTATGCATTAAAGGTATAGTAAGTGATGTTAGGGATTTCAGTGCAAACCCCTTACCCCTGTGTCTGATCACTGGTTAGACTGGTATATTCACCATAGTGTCAACCCCTTACCCCTGTGTCTGATCGCTGGTTAGACTGGTATATTCACCATAGTGTCAACCCCTTACCCCTGTGTCTGATCACTGGTTAGACTGGTATATTCACCATAGTGTCAACCCCTTACCCCTGTGTCCACTGGTTAGACTGGTATATTCACCATAGTGTCAACCCCTTACCCCTGTGTCTGATCACTGGTTAGACTGCTATATTCACCATAGTGTCAACCCCTTACCCCTGTGTCTGATCACTGGTTAGACTGGTATATTCACCATAGTGTCAACCCCTCACCCCTGTGTCTGATCACTGGTTAGACTGCTATATTCACCATAGTGTCAACCCCTTACCCCTGTGTCTGATCACTGGTTAGACTGGTATATTCACCATAGTGTCAACCCCTTACCCCTGTGTCTGATCACTGGTTAGACTGGTATATTAACCATAGTGTCAACCCCTTACCCCTGTGTCTGATCACTGGTATATTCACCATAGTGTCAACCCCTTACCCCTGTGTCTGATCACTGGTTAGACTGGTATATTCACCATAGTGTCAACCCCTTACCCCTGTGTCTGATCGCTGGTTAGACTGGTATATTCACCATCGTGTCAACCCCTTACCCCTGTGTCTGATCACTGGTTAGACTGGTATATTCACCATAGTGTTAACCCCTTACCCCTGTGTCTGATCACTGGTTAGACTGGTATATTCACCATAGTGTCAACCCCTTACCCCTGTGTCTGATCACTGGTTAGACTGGTATATTCACCATAGTGTCAACCCCTTACCCCTGTGTCTGATCGCTGGTTAGACTGGTATATTCACCATAGTGTCAACCTCTTACCCCTGTGTCTGATCGCTGGTTACTTTTGGGCTGGTGCACTTCTCCCCACTGTAGTTTGTGTGCATGTGCATATCTTGTTACCAGGGGACCAGTTTTTTTTCAAATCACTGAAATCAAAGTGCCTTTCAGCTATAATGGTGGTGGGATTTGAACCCCTCACCTCGTGGATGTTGTGCTTGGCTCGGCGGTCCGAGGGGTGCAGCACGGCGCCCATCACCTTGGCGTTGCCCCCGACCACCAGGGCTTCGTCTGGGTGGTCCGTGTTGATGCCCACCCTGCCCTGGCACACCACGCTGTCTGGCCCCGCCCCCCTCTGCCACAGTGGCTCACCGTCCGGCTCAAACTGACCCGGGTTCGATGCCTGAGAGAGATGATGGGGGATACACAGGGCTGGATTAATGACAGGCCTGTTGGGCCCAGGGGACCCTGAGCTAATTAGGGACCCTGCACCAGGAGCGGATATAACATTTCCCAATTGGCGGGGCAGGAGACAATGTTATGTGGGCGGCTTCATCCCATACCATTTTCAGTTACAAGACTTTTGTTAGGCAAATAAAGAATCAATAATAACATCAGTTGTTGTTGAAGTTGCAACAGACACGCAGCATGCATAAAGCTAAAGGTCTGACTCAGAGAGTTTTCTGTTTTCAATGATGAAATGCTGTTGGTTTAGTGGTGACACAGTGCTAGTTAGTTAGTAGCAGTAGTAGTGTTTCACATAATTTTAAATATAAGCACTTTAATTTGAAATATCTTGGGTTGATTTGCATGCCATCATGTCACGCTTCAGAGTCTATCAGTGTGTGTGTGTGTGTGTGTGTGTGTGTGTGTGTGTGTGTGTGTGTGTGTGTGTGTGTGTGTGTGTGTGCGCGTGCGTGCGTGCGTGCGTGCATTACCCTGACGATGATTTTCTCTGACATCAGTGCTGTCACTAAGTAGCTCTCCTCCATCACTGTGGCATACAGACCTACGACCAGGAGAAAATACCTGACAACACACGCACACGCACACACACACACACACACACACACACACACACACACACACACACACACACACACACACACACACACACACACACACAGAAAGTACACATCATCATAGCGCTTTTGTAGATGGCCATCTCACTACCTTCTGCATGTTGTCCAAGAAAACTGCAGACCTGCGTGTGCTCAGAAAAACAAGATATACAAAATATGAAGCAAGACCACAACTCAGTTTGAAATGTATCATTGATTTATACTCGAGTAGGAACCAGCTACTTACATGACAACATCACGTAACGGAAACCCTCCAGTAAATGGTTCAAATTACAATGTCTTCACAAAGCTTTTATAACGTAAGAGTCATCCCATGTTTAGCACTCAGGACATATGTCAACAGATGGTCATTCACAAATGAAACCCCCATCCCTGACAGGAATGGAGCATTAGACAACTGAAATAACAACACTTCTAGGGACGTTTTAGAATGTTTACCTACAATTTCCACGACAATGTGCATGTTACATCTGTTAGCATCCTTTACATAGGAAATAAATAAAACAAACTAGCAGGCAGCCATTATTGCAGCATGAAAAGACGTTTAACCCCTAATTGCTTGCTCCTGATGTGCTTGCATGGTTTCTTCCGTCATTCAGGGGCGGATGTAACATGTCCCATTTGGGGGGGGGGGGCAAGAGAACATGTTGGAGGGGCAAGATACCGGACTTGTATTAGTCAAGTAAAGCATCAATACTAACATCAGTTGTTGTTGAAGTTGCAACAGACACGCAGCATGCATAAAGCTAAAGGTCTGACTCAGAGAGTTTTCTGTTTTCAATGATGAAATGCTGTTGGTTTAGTGGTGACACAGCTGTAGTTAGTTAGTAGCAGTAGTAGTGTTTCACGTCATTTTAAACATAAGCACTTTAATTTGAAATATCTTGGGTTGTTTTGCATGGCATCGTGTTTGGGGGGCAGACTGGGCATTGCCCCCCCATGCCCATGCCTAGACGCCCCTACTACCGCCATTGGTGTATGAATGGGGTCTACTATCTATGTAAATCGCCCTGTATAAAGGCGCTATATAAATGCACCATTTACCACACACACACACACTGACCTCTGGTCAGGGTTGGGTCGTCCTTTCTTCCTCATGTTATTGGCTGTGGTCTCACTGAAGTGAAGTCTCCCAGGGTGACCTTGGTGATCTTGTCTCCAGGCAGGTTGACCCTGAGGAGGACAGAGCACAGACGCTGGTTATCTGGACCTTTTACATGTCGGTGACGCACAGTTTGACGGCTAATTGATGGACAGTTGGTAACCAAATGGAATGGACTATTATATATATTTAACTCTTGAGGCAAAACCTCCCCCACACATACTCAAAAAAAACATCAAAAACATGTGATCCACTCTCGCACCCCCCATAAAAACAGGTCCTATGCAGGGGCGTAGCTATGGGTGGGCTGGGGTGGGCCACGGCCCACCTAAATAGAGAGCTGGCCCACCCATTGAAAACATGACTAAGAACTTGAGAAAACAAAGGACAAAGACCAGAGAGCCTCTAGAGAGAGCTTGAGAGGTCTAGACTCACTGTAGTTACAGTAGCCTATAATGGGTGATTTGCGGGCACTAATCACCCAGTATAATGCAAATGGAGCTTTTCATTCACCCTTTGTTTGTAAACCTGCCAGATCGTTATCATTTGGCAGGTATCAAAACAATAGCCCTTGTTTCTGTGGGGGGACTTTCACAAGGATTTTTCAAAAGTTAACTCTGGTCTGTTCTCCTGAAAGAAAATCTGTCATGATCAGCAGACACATTGGTAACTAATTTATAAATGGCCGTGATTCAATAGTGAACAGCTGAAATCTATTTGATAATGATTGTGCTAATGAAACAAAACACAGGATTATTATTTCATGTCAAGACATTAATTCAAGAAGATAACCCTAGTACAGTAAAGGTTATACAAACTGAAATATAACCGTATATGGCAATAATAGCAATAAATAGTTTCTTGCACGTGCAAATTTGCGGCCATCATGCACGCAGCATGCCCACCCTGAATCGCTCATGCCCACCCTGAATTGAGTTTCTGGCTACGCCACTGGTCCTATGATGGCATTAGTGTCCTCGTTAACTGTGACAAAGGCGTGACTCAGACAAACAGCTCTGATACAGATAGCACAATGCCAAGTTCCATATCTATACTCTAAATATTAAACCTCTGACCTCTGATCATTATTACACACACACACACACACACACACACACACACACACACACACACACACACACACACACACACACACACGCACACACACACACACACACGCACACACACCTATTAACCTCTATATCGTGATTACATAATTGTATAACTGATTAGAAGTCATCATGACCCTTCAGACACACAGCAAACTGTTGAAGAGTCACGGTAGATGAATAGATGGACAGATAGACACCTGCTTCGACCATTATCAAGCCATTCCCAGGATGCTGCTTATTAATCAGAGTTCCTCCTCCAGGCATGTTGTCTGAGAGCAGACTGACACCATTGCATTGATAAGATGAAAACCCGGACGTCCTCGATCAGCGTGGGCCGGTTGGCCGGCTTGTTTTAATCCCTGTGTCAGCATGGTGACCAGAACGACTGCACTAAAGTAGCCGAATGTGCATTAAAAACAGAGGACTGCATCACGACACGCTCGTGATTAATGAGCAGCATCCTGGGAATTATCACTTGATTTTCGGATTTGTGGATTTTCTATCCTCTGGGATAGATAGATGGACATACTGTAGATGGTCAGTTTGGACACCTACCTCAGAGGGTGAAATGGTTTCTTGCTGCGGTCAGACTGGGACTGCTCAATGGTCACACGATGTGATGGACTGTCAAGCTGAGACAGACAGACAGACAGACAGACAGACAGACAGACAGACAGACAGACAGACAGACAGACAGACAGACAGACAGACAGACAGACAGACAGACAGACAGACATGTCCGTAGGTAGAGCAAATCATAGTGGAAAGTGTAAAAGAAAAATATACAAAGAGGGGACTTTTTTTTTTACTATTGAAAACTGAAAGTGTATTCTTAACTAGTGTGTCCAGTCAGTTTTTCAGATTACTGAAGTTGTACTTGAATTGTACTTTAATTCTCCAAGCTGTTATCAGTTTTGTTGCAGTGTGTACCTGACTTGTCATTTCTGTTAATAAAAATGTAATTAATTCATTCCTGCAGCTCCAAGAGACATCAAAAGACTTTTTTTTAGATCTAATCAAAGGAAGACTTCATGAAAAACATAAAAACAATAAAAAAGCATGTTATTTTGACCATAAAACTGCATTTATGAGCTTTAATTTAGCTAGGGACCACCTGGAAACCTCAAGGACCACTGCTTGAAAAACGACAGCAATCTATAGAAAGCCATGTAGATTGATAGCAGACAGTCAGAGGAGGATAATGTGTGTGTGTAACACATGTGTGTGCGTGCGTGACTGCATGTGTGTTTGTGCAAAACCCCCGCGTCCTCACCTTGACCCCAAACACTTTGACCTGGAAGTACTCGACGTGTCGCGGTCCGCCGGGCGTGTTGACGTAGCGCGGCTCACCGTGCACGCCCACGTGCACCGTCACCTGGAAGTGGTTCTTCTTCTGGCAGATGAAGGATTCGTCTGCCGCCGAGAAGTTAAAGCCTTTATCTGTGAGGACGTGGTACGCTGGGACAGACCTGGAGGAGATATGAGAAGATAAGAAATGGAGGTCAGTTTACTTGAAGTTTCTGTCTGAAACGCTGATCTGAAACTTCTGAACCAATCAGAGCTCGCATCCCTTCAGGCTATGGGGCACAAAGAGCGAGGGACAGCTGTATGATGAGCTATATATACACACAACGCATGCATGTTTATAAACGTCCCTCAGCTCTGCTGCTGTACTGCTATGTGGCTTATTTCTACCAGTTCAGATATATAGTATGTACTATGTATATACATGATGAGTGAGTTTAAACTTAGTAATACACTGTCTGGATACCAGAATGGGATTAACGTGATGAGTGAGTTTACTACTACTACTTAACTACTCACAGGGTCTGGTAGTTTGTTACTCACAGGCTCTGGTAGTTTGTTACTCACAGGCTCTGGTAGTTTGTTACTCACAGGGTCTGGTAGTTTGTTACTCACAGGGTCTGGTAGTTTGTTACTCACAGGCTCTGGTAGTTTGTTACTCACAGAGTCTGGTAGTTTGTTACTCACAGGGTCTGGTAGTTTGTTACTCACAGGCTCTGGTAGTTTGTTACTCACAGGCTCTGGTAGTTTGTTACTCACAGAGTCTGGTAGTTTGTTACTCACAGGCTCTGGTAGTTTGTTACTCACAGGCTCTGGTAGTTTGCGTCGTACAGAGTGTTACTCACAGGCTCTGGTAGTTTGCGTCGTACAGAGTGTTACTCACAGGCTCTGGTAGTTTGTTACTCACAGGCTCTGGTAGTTTGCGTCGTACAGAGTGTTACTCACAGGCTCTGGTAGTTTGCGTCGTACAGAGTGTTACTCACAGGCTCTGGTAGTTTGTTACTCACAGAGTCTGGTAGTTTGCGTCGTACAGGGCGTTCCACTCCGCCGGTTGGTACGGCTCCCAGTGCAGCAGTTGGTACGGTCCCAGGATGACTCCGCCTCCAGAACACGTAGCTCCAGCGTCGCTGTCGTACAGAGGGTCTGGAGAGGAGTCATAGGAACCATCGTATGGATCTGATGTCCTTCTGCGCTTTGTACGAGGCTGCTGGACCGGAGAGCTGGGAGACAGGGAGACGGTTAATATTAAAGTATATACGCTGTATTTCAATTTGAATGGCATTTTTTTCCTTCTTTTCTTCATCTTAGACCGTTTCACAGTTAGATCACTTCCTGAAAATATCTAGTATCTATGACAACCTTTGCCAGATTTGCAAGAGATTCCAAGTGTCCAGGTGCATAAAATCAAGAAAAAATGAAAATAGCTGATAAATAATTAATACATTTAATTATTTGGAACACTTTTTAAACATTTAAATAAGGAAGGCACGAAATATTTTCAGATGGATGACAGTTACATGTCAATCCAGGGGTTTCTTGGTGTGAGAAAATGTGGGAGCCACTTGTTTAAGCAACATTAGGAAGCAAGCCCAAATGTGTCCTACATGTACACCTTAGAAACAAGCCCAGCAAAACACCACCCAGGAACTATTTGCAAGTGACTTTAAAGACTAAAATGAGTCAAATGTTGCTTATAATACGTAGTCAACACTGCCCAAACGGAGGTAAGCACAAGCACACACACAAGGAGCCCCAGTGCCTCAGTGAGGAAAATCGTGGATACAAGATGTAGAATGAAAGTTCAGAGTTCTGACTCACCCAGAGTGCGGGGTGGGCATGCACCCAGGACCCAGGGTGGAGGTCCCACCATGAGGGGTGGTGGGGGGGTACCCGTCTGCGGGGGCGGGGCAGGGGACCCTGGAGGGGGTGGGGCATGACGACGATGTGGGCGTGTACATGGTGTGGGGGGCGGAGCCATCCGGGGGTCCGAGGTAACGTGGAGCCGCCGACCCCACGGCGGTGGGAGGCGTGCGTTGTCTGGGAGGCGTGGCCTCGCGGTGCGCTGCTGCTGCTGCTGCTTCGTCGTCGCCCAGCCGCGTCCTGGTGAGACCCAGGACACGCAGCTGGGCGTGGGTGGGGGGCGGCGGCTCCACGTGGGCGGGGCCTCGCTCCTTAAAGCGACAGGACGACACGGAGGAGGAGGAGGAGGCGGGGTCTAGCGGAGGGAACGGACACGCCTCCTGGTAGGTGTGCTGGTGCTGATTGGACCAATGAGGGTCATACTGGAAGTCTGGAGGGCGGAGACAGGACAGGGCGGGGCTTAGACCTCATCTGACTGGTTTGGTTAAGACATAGATACAGTATATATCGGAGTGACGTTGTTATGTGGTGGCCATCTTATGAGGGTGTACCATAATATTGCGTCTATGAGCATATACTTTTTAAAATGATTTTCAAACGGATTGGTTTGTTGTAAATGTCAGAGACGTCCGCATACATATGACGTGTTTAGAAAAAAATGAAATTACCGTATTTTCCGCACTATAAGGCGCACCGGATTATAAGGCGCACCTTTTAGAATTGTTTTAATATATAAGGCGCACTGGATTATAAGGCGCAGAGAATAGAAGCTACTACAGTTAACATAGAATAGAATCTACTGCAGTCAAACAATCCATATATAAGGCGCACTGGATTATAAGGCGCAGTGTGGATTTTTGAGAAAATTAAAGGCTTTTAGGTGCGCCTTATAGTCCGGAAAATACGGTACTATAAGCGAATAACCATCCTAAATCATAGCCACGTTGATATCATTTAGGATAAAGTTTGCAGTATACAGTATGTTTACTCCAGAGCCATCTAGAGACAGAGTTCTGACAGCTCCATTCACTTCATGGCACCAGTCTAATGGTGGCGTTTTGCGCTACTGGGGAAGGGAGACTGTGACAAACTCTTTACCACAGTGAATGGATCTAATGGAATCCAGCAACATTTTTTCTATTTTGGTCCCGCTGTGGATTTGAGTTTGATATCTCTGGTTTACACTTAATAATAAGGATATAATAATAATAAAAATAATAGTCAGTGACCTGGTATCTGAGGTGGTGAACAGGGATCAGAGCTGGAATCAGGAGGAGAATCAGGAAGCATGCTGAGGAAACATGAGATCATCCATCAGTTCCAACACAACTCCCAAATTAAAATGCATACTGTGTAACACGGCTGGATCTAGGTCAGGGCTTTTCAACCTTTTTGACACCAGGGCCCACCATTTATTCAGCATTTGAGCCACGGACCACCATTTGAGGACATTTTAGCCCCACAGACCCCAAAACTAAAGATTTATTTTGCTTTTGTCCATCTTCTAGTTGTGTAGACTTGGGGCTAATTCAGATGATGAATATTTTAACTCTTGAGAGTGTGAAAATGAAACCAAATGGACCCGCAAGGGTCCATTTGGTTTCATTTTTACGTTCTCAAGAGTTACATCTGGTTAACCAACTTAGCTGGGGACCACCTGGAACCCTCCCAGGGACCACTGGTGGTCCCCGGACCACCTGTTGAAAACCCCTGATCTAGGCAGTCACCAGACAAACGTCTGGTTCCAAAAATAAACCAGTATTTAATGTATAATGTCCAGAATGAATGAGCCTGTCTGGAAAGTGTCCTAGCCTTGGGTGGACACTGGGGAGAGGGTGGGGCTTACCTGGTCTATTGTGTGTTTGGTGCTTTTGGATCCTTTGAGTTTGCCATAGTTCTCTCACTTCTCTGTATGTGTTCAGTGTTTACAAGATGACAGAACAGAGAACATGCCAGAACCTTTTCTTTAACAACCTAAGACAACATGTGACTGTAATTCTCTCTGTAAACCTATAATGCTACCGAAGATACACAAATTGAGTATTTTATAAATTGTTAGAGAATGTTTAGAGAATGCGGTGAGTATGCAGTTCTGACTGCAGTGGGAAGTTCATTCTATAGTTTAGATTGTGAGTGAATCTGCAGTTCTGACTGCAATGGGAAGTTCTTTCCATTGATTAGGGGCAAGACACTTATGGAAAAGCATTTCTTCGCAAAATGTGACCCAAGAGGGGAGTCTGTGTTGTTGTGTTGTTGTTCTGTGCAACTAGGTCACACACACACACACACACACACACACACACACACACACACACACACACACACACACACACACACACACACACACACACACACACACACACCTCATAAAGCAGGTGTTATGTAACAAATAGGTGTAATCAGGTGAACGGCAGCAACAAGAACCTTAACCAAACATCAGTGGATGTCATACTGTGTGTGTGTGTGTGTGTGTGTGTGTGTGTGTGTGTGTGTGTGTGTGTGTGTGTGTGTGTGTGTGTGTGTGTGTGCGTGTGTGTGTGTGTGTGTGTGTGTGTGTGTGCGCGTGTGTGCGTGCTTGCGTGCGTGCGTGTGTGTGTGCGTGCGTGCGTGCGTGTGTGTTACTCACAAGCTGTTGACAACCATGTCATTGGCAATGTACTCTTCCAGAATGCTGGTATCCACGGCAACCGAACTCTCCAGCACTCCGCTCACATCCTGAACTGCATGCGCGCACGCACACACACACACACACACACACACACACACACACACACACACACACACACACACACACACACACACACACACACACACACACACACACACACACACACACACACACAGAGGATCGTTATCTCTGATGATTAATAATCCCGTGGGTTTAGAAGTGTAATAAAGTAGGGTCAGCCTCACCTTCAAAGAAGCGCTGCAAAGCCTCGTTTTCTCCAAGAACGTCAGCAGGCAGCCTGACTCCACTCACCCCAGACTCCATGGCTGCCTAGAATGAAGGATGAACGGTGTGTTTATACACAGTAGTGCCTTTATCCAAGGTGTATACACCAGTGATTTTCAACATTTTTAATACCAGGGCCCACTATTTATTCAGAATTTGAGCCACGGAGGACCACCGTTTGAGGATATTTTAGCCCCACAGACCCCAAAACTAAAGATTTCTTTTGTTTCTGTCCACAATACCAGGCTGGATTTCAGCAAACAAAGCAGTCAATTAATAATGACATATTCATCCTCTACCTTCTCTAGTTGTGTTGACTTGGGCTAATTCACATGATGAATATTTTAACTCTTGAGAGTGTAAACATGAAACCAAATCGACCCGCAAGGGTCCATTTGGTTTCATTTTTACACTCTCGAAGAGTTACATCTGGTTAACCGGCTTTCCATCATTTAGCTGGAGCCCACCTGGAACCCTCTCAAAAACCACTGGTGGTCCCTGGACCACTGGTTGAAAACCACTGATCTACACAGTGACATTACATGTCATTCACTAGTGTTGTAGTTCTCGAGACCATGCAGTCTCAAGACAGATTTTCGTTATCTTGTCTCGGTCTCCTCGCTCTGCACTTCATTTGTCTCGTGGTCTTGTCTTGGTCTCACCCTCAATTTGTCTTAGTCTTGTCACGATCTCAGAGCAAATGTCTCAGGTCTCTTCCACCACAGAGACCACTGGAGACGAGACAATGCAATGGAAATATTCTGTATCCATTGTGTGGACTGAGGAGTCCATTCATAAAGACAGCTGTCTGATACAGAGCACAGCGCTGGATGACGCGCATATCGCTAACAGTCCGCAATTTTAGTAATGTTAGTATTGTACAGTAACAACTAACGTCTCTGTAATGTGTTGTGTTGTACTATTACTACAGAACAATCAATCAATCAATTGCTTTTTTGGCCTCAAGCTCTCTAGGCGCTAGTCTCGTCTTGATCTCGTCTTGACCAAGTCTGTGTCTCGTTTTGGTCTAGACCCTCCTAGGTCTTGTCTTGGCCTCGATGTACGTAGGTGGTCTTGTCTACAACACTATCATTCACATTCATTCACTGATTATGGTGGAAACTAGCCTGATTATCAGTTTGAGCGATTTTAAATGGGAGGGGTTTGGTTCATACCAAGCAAACCAGAGGTTGTTGTCAATCATGTGTCTAATGGACTAGCCTGTTTGCCAACCACACAAACACAGACGAGTGTTACTAGCATGTGAACAAAAGCAGTAAAATATGTCGGATGTTGATGTTTATACAACCCGACGCTTCTTTAAAGAAACTATCTGTCATAGGTCGGTTTAACAGACAGATTGATACGGCCACGGTTGACCGCAGTTGCAGCCGCCATGTTTGTTGTTTGACAATAACCACGTTTCCATAAGCCCTATTTTTGCGCAAAAACGGCTCTTGCGAAGAGAATGTTGAATGGAAACACTTCAAAATGCGTGAATAAGTTTCCATTTTGCGCAAAAATAATTTCTCGCTGAAAGGTGCCGTATTTTGGAGCGTATCGGAAGAGCCTAATGCGCAAATGAGGTATGGAAACAGCTTGCGAAAAGGCTTTCTATTGGAAAGCACTGGACACGCATTATAGCGCATTTGAAGAGTTGTGTGGCCTGCCGATGAGTGCATTGTTATTTGTTAATTTAAGTTATATTTCTACAAAAAACGCTCAGAACGGACGAGGGACGCATGGCCAATAACGTTCAGACTCCCATCGCGTTTGTTCATGAAAGTCGCAAGGCAGCTACAGGTCCTATATTTACAGTATCTGATCTGTATCATCATGCATGATAGCTAAGATACGCAAGTGATATCAGACATAAACAGCTGTTTTACATGACCGGGCTCTGCCCTTATAGATATTATTTATATTTTATTATATTTTTCCTCACACGTGTCGCGCTACAGATGACATGGTGTAGTCTACAATATCGCATTTCATCAGTGAATGGAAACAGCGGACAATTCGCTCTTCTTTTTTCGACTTAAGTTCATACTCTTCCTATTTTCGCAAAGGTTTTATGGAAACGTGGCTACTGTAACTGTTGAGTAACAGGGCTGCTGTCCAATCAGCTGCGTCTGTTGAGATTTGTTGTTAGACCAACCCCCAGCTCCGACTCTCATTGGTTAAATAGATCTTGGTACTGAAGGAAAGTAGAGGTTTACAATAGAAGACCAGAGACCAAGAGACCCAGAGCACCGCGACCACCGCTATTTCAAAGTCCACTGTCAGCACCGCACCGCGCTGTGGTTTGTTGTGTGTTTTCTTTTTTTTAACCAGCCGTTAAAAACAAGCAACCACCGCGGTGTGGTGCGGTGCGGTGGTTAGTAAAATCCGAGAGGAGGGATGGGAGGTGCGGTGGTTGCGGTGGTATGACGTCATATTGTAGGAAACGGTGGTCGCGGTGGTCGCGGTGGGCACCGAAAATCCATCTCTGAATAGGCCTTGAGCTGCATCTATGGGTCTGAACCAGGCTAGGAGGAAACCATGCAAGGCACCAACCAGACCATGTTCACCCAGTAAACACAGTCAGGACAGGGACCAATTAGTGACGTCTTGTGTGTCCAGATAGGGTGACCAAACATGTCCCTCTTTGTGTGGGACAGTTCCTCATTTCCAAGACTTTTCAGGCGTCCCACAAATTATTACCATGTCCTACACTGTGACTGACAGGCATCAGGGTTCAAATGCCGTAAGCATTGGTGGTGAGCAACTTTGGGGCCACAATCCATAGGGGCCATATTGCATCATGTCGTGGCAAAAAATAGCATCTACAAGCCGGGTCACCCAGATTAAGGCAATCCAACACTAGTCAGATCTGTCCCAGAATAATCACCTGATTTCAACCAACACAAATCCTGTCCACTACAGACAGACATCCCTGGATGGATCAGAGAGAGACAGACTGAGGCCAGACCGACTTAAATCAATCAGTATACTAGTCAGATCTGGTACACAATAAGCTTTATTATTTTTTTCAACTGGTGAAGACGTCCTAGAGAATGTAAAAGATTAATGGTCATTTTGATCTGTATGATTTGTTTTGTCTGTTTTGTTTTCTTCAAAATCAAGACAGGTATTATGGACAAAGGCAAAAGAAATCTTTAGTTTTGGGGTCTGTGGGGCTAAAATGTCATCAAAGGTGGTCTGTGGCTCAAATTGTGAATACATAGTGGGCCCTGGTATGAAAAATGTTGAAAACCACTGGTCTAGTAGAATATTAGAAATAGTCATATGATAATATGCTGTATATTATAACAATAAAAGCTTGTTCTAGTCAGAGTAATTCAGTCATATCAAAAACAAATATGAACACACCTGAGGCTACAGATCTTCAAAATGGCGGCCGGACTTTGTGTAACCAGACTACGGTCTCTCTTCAATGTTTTTGGGTCACAGTACTGTCTTCTGCTTCAGGTATAATCCATGAGTGTTAACAGGAGGGTCCACTCACAACACCTTTAATTCCACATCTCCATCCAGGGTGGTATTATTATTATTATAATATTGTAGAATCTACTTTATGTAACGTTAATCCACACACACACAGCGGCGCCTGTCTGCCTGTCTGCATGCGCGTCTGTCAAATTGTACTTTGACCTTTGGACAGTAACACACACACGCACACACCATATACCTGACTAGAGCAGCCATACACCTGTGAGTGCGTGTGTGTGTGTGTGTGTGTGTGTGTGTGTGTGTGTGTGTGTGTGTGTGTGTGTGTGTGTGTGTGTGTGTGTGTGTGTGTGTGTGTGTGTGTGTGTGTGTGTGTGTGAGGCCATAAATCAGGTATAGTGAATCACCTCAGTTATATCTTCCTGTTCTCCTCTCTCCTTCCTCTCCCTGTCTGGGGTTTGAACTCGGGTCTCCCGCCTGAAAGTCCAACCAAACATGATGCCATGCAAACAAGCAACGTTTTAAATAGATTTCAAATTGAAGTGCTTATAATTAAAATGATTTCAAACACCACTACTGCTACTAACTAACTAGAGTTGTCACCACAAAACCAACAGCATTTCATCATTGAAAACAGAAAACTCTCTGAGTCAGACCTTTAGCTTTATGCATGCTGCGTGTCTGTTGCAACTTCAACAACAACTGATGTTATTATTGATGCTTTACTTGACTAATATAAGTCCTGTACAAGACATACATCTTGTTGCTCACAGAACTAAAGAATTTATGAAAATAGTATGAGGGCAGATTCAAATAGTATGAAGCTACCCCATACTATTTTCACCTGCCCCCCCAATTGGTTAAAGTTACATCCTGGCCTGTTGTGCGTGAGCGGGATTTTGAATGACATACAGTAAAGATGTCATTGTTAACCCTGTTTCGTTGCCTAATGTTTCCCCACTTGTTGCACAAATGCAGTACTTCTGTCCCTCCCACCCGCTGCTATCCGCTACCCGCTGTTATCGAACGAAATGTATAATTTTGATGTGGTGTCATAATTAATAATGTTGATATGGCACGCCTTCTATCAGAAAAAAATAAAGACAGAACTGTTGCCTACCTCTGCTGTATATTGTTATAAACTACAGGCCACTAGATGGCAGTGTCTGACTTGGACAAGGTAGCCATCATACTGTATCCTGCTTTAATGGCCTGCATGCCCTATAGCAGTGGTTTTCAACCTTTTTCATACCAGGGCCCAATATTTATTCCAAATTTGAGCCACGGACCATCATTTGTGGACATTTTAGCCCCACAGACCCACAATACCAGGCTGGGTTTGGGGAAACAAAACAGTCAAACATACAGACCAAAATGACAATTAATCTTCTACATTCTTTAGTTGTGTAGACTTGGGTTAATTCACATCATGAATATTTTAACTCTTGAGAGTGTAAACATGAAACCAAATGGACCCGCAAGGGTCCATTTGGTTTCATGTTTGTGCTCTCAAAGAGTTAAAATATCTGGTTAACCAACTTTCCATCATTTAGCCTGGGAACCACTTGGAATCCTCTCAGGGACCACTGGTGGTCCACGGACCACCTGTTGAAACCCCCTGCTGTATAGAAACACATTCCTCAGAATAATAAATCTTTAAAGGACCACTTCACCACTTTTCAACCTATATTCATATAATTGGTCCTTATTAAATGTACATTTTAAAATGCTATTATTGTTTTCTACTCGTTGTGTCTGTGTGTCTCAGGAAGGCTGTGGGCAGGGCGTGGCTGCGTGCATCATCATTTCCTACTCCAGAAAATTGGGGTGGCCAATCAGGACTCAGGAGACAGTATGCAAACATAATTGAATATATTTGAATACTATTTGAATACTGTCTCTTGATTGGCTACCCCGGTTCTCTGGAGTAGGAAATGGGCGTGCAATTGAGCTATTACAGACCTATCTGCTGACAGGCATGCTTTTGCTGAAAGGACCACTTTAGAGAAGTCCTTTAACCTTAAAAAATCACACCCGTGCGAAATGAAGTGCTGCGTGTGTGGCTACAGTATACTAAAACACACTTCGTCCCATTGTGCTTGTTTCTCTGAACATGGCAACATCAACAATACACACTTCGTCCCATTGTGCTTGTTTCTCTGAACATGGCAACATCAACATGACTCCACGCATGCAGGCAGGGACAGACAGACAGACAGACAGACAGACACACACACACACAGACAGACAGACACACACACACGCACATCTTGTAAATCGTCTAAGGGAAGTGCTTGGCAGCACTTCAAAAATATGTGTCTTGGTGGTTAATAATCAGAAACAGATCCAAATGCTATAGAGATGCGCAGTGACGTCACCGCCCCTGTTCCGGAAGTCTTTTCCCCATTCATTTTTCTCATAGACTTTTCGAAAATAATTTATATCAAGACGATTACGCCGCGGACAAAACCAACTCGAGTCGTGACGAATCATGATGACACACACAAACTTTTGGGACAATAAAATAATTTCTAAGATGAAAAACGAAACAAAAAGTCTTGTATCATGCCGTTTTCTACTTCTTCCTAATTATATATTATATGACGATATTGTGTTTGTTGTCATGATTTGTCACGACCCGAGTTGGCTTTGGCCGCGGCGTAATCGTGTTTTTATTAACCATTTTCGAAAAGTCTATGAGAAAAATGAATGAGGAAAAGACTTCCGGAACCGGGGCGGTGACGTCACTGCGCATCTCTATTGAGTGGCTATTGGGAAGTGTATGTGTGTGTGTGTGTGTGTGTGTGTGTGTGCGTGTGTGTGTGTGTGTGTGTGTGTGTGTGTGTGTGTGTGCGTGGCGTGCGTGCGTGCGTGTGTGCGTGTGTCACTCACTCACTCACTCACTCACTCACTCACTCACTCACACACACACACACACACACACACACACACACACACACACACACACGCGCGCGCGTGTTTACCTGCGTCATGGGTGCGAGATTATAGTTGCACAGCATGAACTCCAGGCGCGCTGCTCAAAATATGGACTACTAGGCTACAGTCAGATGTAGACTACAGGTACAGAACAGCAGCTGCTGCAGCAGCAGTACAACAGTCAGCAGCACGCTGCACCCTCCTCAGACAACTGCAGAGAGCTCTGGGAAGAGGAATTTATTAGGGCCCGAGCACTGCAAAGCAAGTGCGAAGCCCTATTGATTCCGCAATGTTTATTAGGGCCCGAGCACTGCAAAGCAAGTGCGAAGCCCTATTGTTTCCGCAATGTTTATTATTATTATTATTCCCGAGAATAAATCGCGTTTTTCGGCCGCATAACGTCGACGAAAAGTTGCGAAAATTGGCAAGCACGTTACTAGTGCGAAAAATTTACGTATGGTAAAACTGTTAAAAGTGGGCGTGGCCTAATTGTGCAACAGCGCCCCCTAGAAAACTTCGTGCCTCAAGCCCCACCATACGGTTTGACGTACATCTACGAAAATCGGCACGCACCTGTATCATGTCGCAACTTAAAAAAAAGTCTCTTGGTGCCGCGTCCGAAACCAAACAGGAAGTCGGTTATTTCAAAATAAAGGCTGCATTTTGGTGCAATTTAGGCCATTTCCACATGTCGCATTTTGGCTAACTCGTCGGAGCGGGGGGGTCCGTTCGGAAAAAAAAATCGCTCGGCAAGCAGAAAAGACGTTGACGATGAAAAGATGTGCAAATCGTGAGTTTTCGTAAAACGGCGCCACCGTGGCGGAGCGCAAAACTTCGCCGCCAAACAGGAAGTGGTACTTGCACCTGATTGGTCGATACTATTTTCTGCCATAACTCCTCAATGCTATGTCATAGAGACATATGGCTGGCATCATGGGACCCGGTAATGAGTCCCTGATGCGTCCCAGACGTTGATTGGTGTAACTTAGCCCCGCCCCCTCCTCTGATTGGTCGATACTATTTTCTGCCATAACTCCACAATGCAATGTCATAGAGACATATGGGTGATAGCAATGAACTCGGTAAGGAGTCCTTGACGCGTCCTGACGGTGATTGGTGTAACCTAGCCCCGCCCCCTCCTCTGATTGGTCGATACTATTTCCTGCCATAACTCCACAATGCTATGTCATAGAGACATATGGGTGACATCATTGGACTAGTAATGAGTCCTGGCGCGTCCCTGACGTTGATTGGTGTAACTTAGCCCCGCCCCCTATTCTGATTGGTCGATACTATTTTCTGCCATAACTCCTAAATGCTATGTCATAGAGACACATGGGTGGTATCATTGGACTACGTTTTGGGTCCTTGTGACTTAGCCGCGTCCCCTTTTCTGATTGGCCGATATTTGCCCGACACTTGCACGATCGAGGGCCCGTAAATCGCTGCTTGCAGCTTTAATTAGGGCCCGAGCACTGCAAAGCAAGTGCGAAGCCCTATTGAAACCGCAATGTTTATTGTTTAACCGAAGTAAATCGCGTTTTTCGGCCGCATAACGTACACGAAAAGTTGCGAAAGTTGGCACGCACGTTCCTAGTGGCGTAAATTTACGTATGGTAAAATTGTTAAAAGTGGGCGTGGCCTAATTGTGCAACAGCGCCCCCTAGAAAACTTCGTGCCTCAAGCCCCACCATACGGTTTGACGTACATCCACGAAAATCGGCACGCACCTGTATCATGTCGCAACTTTAAAAAAAGTCTCTTGGTGCCGCGTCCGAAACCGAACAGGAAGTCGGTTATTTCAAAATAAAGGCTGCGTTTTGGTGCAATTTAGGCCATTTCCACATGTCGCATTTTGGCGAACTCGTCGGAGCAGGGGCGTCCGTTCGGAAAAAAAATCGCTCGGCAAGCAGAAAAGACGTTGGCGATGAAAAAGTTGTGCAAATCGTGAGTTTTCGTAAAACGGCGCCACCGTGGCGGAGCGCCAAACTTCGCCGCCAAACAGGAAGTGGTACTTGCACCTGATTGGTCGATACTATTTTCTGCCATAACTCCTCAATGCTATGTCATAGAGACATATGGCTGGCATCATGGGACCCGGTAATGAGTCCCTGACGTCCTGATTGGTATCGACCAATCAGAAGAGGGGCCCCGCCCCCTGTACTTGCACCTGATTGGTCGATACTATTTTCTGCCATAACTCCTCAATGCTAAGTCATAGAGACATATGGGTGGTAGCAATGGACTGGGTAATGAGTCCCTGACGCGTCCCTGACGTTGATTGGTGTAACTTAGCCCCGCCCCCTCCTCTGATTGGTCGATACTATTTCCTGCCATAACTCCACAATGCTATGTCATAGAGACATATGGGTGACATCATTGGACTAGTAATGAGTCCCTGACGCGTCCCTGACGTTGATTGGTGTAACTTAGCCCCGCCCCCTCCTCTGATTGGCCGATACTATTTCCTGCCATAACTCCTCAATGCTATGTCATAGAGACATATGGGTGGTATCATTGGACTATGTTTTGGCTCCTTGTGACTTAGCCGCATCCTCTTTTCTGATTGGCCGATATTTGCCCGAAACTTGCACGATCGAGGGCCCGTTAATCGCTGCTTGCAGCTTTAATTATTATTATTCTTTCTTTCTTTGACCGAAGTAAATCGCGTTTTTCGGCCGCATAACGTACACGAAAAGTTGCGAAAGTTGGCACGCACGTTCCTAGTGGCGTAAATTTACGTATGGTAAAATTGTTAAAAGTGGGCGTGGCCTAATTGTGCAACAGCGCCCCTAGAAAACTTCGTGCCTCAAGCCCCACCATACGTTTTGACGTACATCAACGAAAATCGGCACGCACCTGTATCATGTCGCAACTTAAAAAAAAGTCTCTTGGTGCCGCGTCCGAAACCGAACAGGAAGTCGGTTATTTCAAAATAAAGGCTGCGTTTTGGTGCAATTTAGGCCATTTCCACATGTCGCATTTTGGCCAACTCGTCGGAGCGGGGGGGTCCGTTCGGAAAAAAAATCGCTCGGCAAGCAGAAAAGACGTTGGCGATGAAAAGTCGTGCAAATCGTGAGTTTTCGTAAAACGGCGCCACCGTGGCGGAGCGCCAAACTTCGCCGCCAAACAGGAAGTGGTACTTGCACCTGATTGGTCGATACTATTTTCTGCCATAACTCCTCAATGCTATGTCATAGAGACATATGGCTGGCATCATGGGACCCGGTAAAGAGTCCCTGACGTCCTGATTGGTATCGACCAATCAGAAGAGGGGCCCCGCCCCCTGTACTTGTACCTGATTGGTCGATACTATTTTCTGCCATAACTCCACAATGCTATGTCATAGAGACATATGGCTGGCATCATGGGACCCGGTAATGAGTCCCTCACGTCCTGATTGGTATTGACCAATCAGAAGAGGGGCCCCGCCCCTGTACTTGTACCTGATTGGTCGATACTATTTTCTGCCATAACTCCACAATGCTATGTCATAGAGACATATGGCTGGCATCATGGGACCTGGTAATGAGTCCCTGACGCGTCCCAGACGTTGATTGGTGTAACTTAGCCCCGCCCCCTCCTCTGATTGGCCGATACTATTTCCTGCCATAACTCCTCAATGCTATGTCATAGAGACATATGGGTGGTAGCAATGGACTGGGTAATGAGTCCCTGACACGTCCCTGACGTTGATTGGTGTAACTTAGCCCCGCCCCCCTCACCTGATTGGTCAATACTATTTCCTGCCATAACTCCTCAATGCTATGTCATAGAGACATATGGGTGGTATCATTGGACTATGTTTTGGCTCCTTGTGACTTAGCCGCGTCCCCTTTTCTGATTGGCCGATATTTGCCCGAAACTTGCACGATCGAGGGCCCGTAAATCGCTGCTTGCAGCTTTAATTAGGGCCCGAGCACTGCAAAGCAAGTGCGAAGCCCTATTGATTCCGCAATGTTTATTATTAGGGCCCGAGCACTGCAAAGCAAGTGCGAAGCCCTATTGTTTCCGCAATGTTTCTTATTATTATTATTCTTAACCGAAGTAAATCGCGTTTTTCGGCCGCATAACGTACACGAAAAGTTGCGAAAGTTGGCACGCACGTTCCTAGTGGCGTAAATTTACGTATGGTAAAATTGTTAAAAGTGGGCGTGGCCTAATTGTGCAACAGCGCCCCCTAGAAAACTTCGTGCCTCAAGCCCCACCATACGTTTTGACGTACATCAACGAAAATCGGCACGCACCTGTATCATGTCGCAACTTAAAAAAAAGTCTCTTGGTGCCGCGTCCGAAACCGAACAGGAAGTCGGTTATTTCAAAATAAAGGCTGCGTTTTGGTGCAATTTAGGCCATTTCCACATGTCGCATTTTGGCCAACTCGTCGGAGCGGGGGGGTCCGTTCGGAAAAAAAATCGCTCGGCAAGCAGAAAAGACGTTGGCGATGAAAAGTTGTGCAAATCGTGAGTTTTCGTAAAACGGCGCCACCGTGGCGGAGCGCCAAACTTCGCCGCCAAACAGGAAGTGGTACTTGCACCTGATTGGTCGATACTATTTTCTGCCATAACTCCTCAATGCTATGTCATAGAGACATATGGGTGGCATCATGGGACCCGGTATTGAGTCCCTGACGTCCTGATTGGTATCGACCAATCAGAAGAGGGGCCCCGCCCCCTGTACTTGGACCTGATTGGTCGATACTATTTTCTGCCATAACTCCTCAATGCTATGTCATAGAGACATATGGCTGGCATCATGGGACCCGGTAATCAGTCCCTGACATTCGTATTGGTATCGACCAATCAGAAGAGGGGCCCCGCCCCCTGTACTTGCACCTGATTGGTCGATACTATTTTCTGCCATAACTCCTCAATGCTATGTCATAGAGACATATGGCTGGCATCATGGGACCCGGTAATGAGTCCCTGACGCGTCCCAGACGTTGATTGGTGTAACTTAGCCCGCCCCTCCTCTGATTGGTCGATACTATTTTCTGCCATAACTCCACAATGCTATGTCATAGAGACATATGGGTGATAGCAATGAACTCGGTAAGGAGTCCTTGACGCGTCCCTGACGTTTATTGGTGTAACTTATCCCCGCCCCCTCCTCTGATTGGTCAATACTATTTCCTGCCATAACTCCTCAATGCTATGTCATAGAGACATATGGGTGGTATCATTAAACTATGTTTTGGCTCCTTGTGACTTAGCCGCGTCCCCTTTTCTGATTGGCCGATATTTGCCCGAAACTTGCACGATCGAGGGCCCGTAAATCGCTGCTTGCAGCTTTAATTATTATTCTTTCTTTCTTTGACCGAAGTAAATCGCGTTTTTCGGCCGCATAACGTACACGAAAAGTTGCGAAAGTTGGCACGCACGTTCCTAGTGGCGTAAATTTACGTATGGTAAAATTGTTAAAAGTGGGCGTGGCCTAATTGTGCAACAGCGCCCCCTAGAAAACTTCGTGCCTCAAGCCCCACCATACGGTTTGACGTACATCCACGAAAATCGACACGCACGTGTATCATATCGCAACTTAAAAAAAGTCTCTTGGTGCCGCTTCCGAAACCAAACAGAAAGCCGGTTATTTCAAAATAAAGGCTGAATTTTGGTGCAATTTAGGCCATTTCCACATGTCGCATTTTGGCGAACTCGTAGGAGCAGGGGCGTCCGTTCGGAAAAAAAATCGCTCGGCAAGCAGAAAAGACGTTGACGATGAAAAGCTGTGCAAATCGTGAGTTTTCGTAAAACGGCGACACCGTGGCGGAGCGTCAAACTTCGCCACCAAACAGGAAATGGTACTTGCACCTGATTGGTCGATACTATTTCCTGCCATAACTCTCAATGCTATGTCATAGAGACATATGGCTCGCATCATGGGACCCGGTAATGAGTCCCTGACGTCCTGATTGGTATTGACCAATCAGAAGAGGGGCCCCGCCCCCTGTACTTGCACCTGATTGGTCGATACTATTTTCTGCCATAACTCCACAATGCTATGTCATAGAGACATATGGCTGGCATCATGGGACCCGGTAATGAGTCCCTGACGCGTCCCAGACGTTGATTGGTGTAACTTAGCCCCGCCCCCTCCTCTGATTGGCCGATACTATTTCCTGCCATAACTCCTCAATGCTATGTCATAGAGACATATGGGTGGTAGCAATGGACTGGGTAATGAGTCCCTGACGCGTCCCTGACGTTGATTGGTGTAACTTAGCCCCGCCCCCTCACCTGATTGGTCAATACTATTTCCTGCCATAACTCCTCAATGCTATGTCATAGAGACATATGGGTGGTATCATTGGACTATGTTTTGGCTCCTTGTGACTTAGCCGCGTCCCCTTTTCTGATTGGCCGATATTTGCCCGAAACTTGCACGATCGAGGGCCCGTAAATCGCTGCTTGCAGCTTTAATTATTATTATTATTATTATTCCCGAGAATAAATCGCGTTTTACGGCCGCATAACGTCGACGAAAAGTTGCAAAAATTGGCAAGCACGTTACTAGTGCGAAAAATTTACGTATGGTAAAACTGTTAAAAGTGGGCGTGGCCTAATTGTGCAACAGCGCCCCCTAGAAAAGTTCGTGCCTCAAGCCCCACCAAACGGTTTGACGTACATCCACGAAAATCGGCACGCACCTGTATCATGTCGCAACTTAAAAAAAAGTCTCTTGGTGCCGCGTCCGAAACCGAACAAGAAGTCGGTTATTTCAAATAAAGGCTGAGTTTTGGTGCAATTTAGGCAATTTCCACATGTTGCATTTTGGCGAACTCGTCGGAGCAGGGGGGTCGGTTCGGAAAAAAAAATCGCTCGGCAAGCAGAAAAGACGTTGACGATGAAAAGTTACTAAAATCGTGAGTTTTCGTGAAACGGCGCCACCGTGGCGGAGCGCCAAACTTCGCCGCCAAACAGGAAGTGGTACTTGCACCTGATTGGTCGATACTATTTCCTGCCATAACTCCTCAATGCTATGTCATAGAGACATATGGGTGGTAGCAATGGATTCGGTATTGAGTCCCTGACGTTCTGATTGGTATCGACCAATCAGAAGAGGGGCCCCGCCCCCTGTACTTGCACCTGATTGGTCGATACTATTTTCTGCCATAACTCCTCAATGCTATGTCATAGAGACATATGGCTGGCATCATGGGACCGGTAATGAGTCCCTGACATTCGTATTGGTATCGACCAATCAGAAGAGGTGCCCCGC
>CM076987.1:1523004-1528004 GCA_039105355.1 Benthosema pterotum | reverse complement strand
CTCAATCAATAAATCAATCCACAAAGATAATAAGTTGGCCAAATACGGAGGGCACAGGAATCACAGTGCATAAAATCTGCGTTAGTCTACTCTGTTTCCCTTCGACTAGAATGGCGCCGGACGACTGTACAATCGGACCTACCGAGTCTGAGAGTGTAAACGAGTCTACTGAAGAACAAGTTTACCGAAGACCAGTGTTGGGCAGTAATGAAATTTAGATTACATATTACTGTAATTACTGTTACTTTTGCTCCAAAAAGTAAAGTAACGAGATTAGGCAAAAACGGGTAATAAGTGCTTTACTTTGCAATGACGCCAAGTTAATTGTTTAAAATGAGCTTGTTGTTGCATGCAAAAATACATTTACAAGCTTGTCGACAGGTACTGTAACAACAGAGTCTTTGAAAACAATTGTGAAAAAGTTTAAAAAGTCAAATACTTTCGAAATCTGGGTTGTTGTTAGTTGCAGGTCTGTTTTGTGATTCAAGGTTAAAATGTTCCCATTGCTTCTCTGTGCGTCTTTTATTTTTTTATCTAAGAAAGACATTTACAATGTCTTTTGTTGGCTTTGTTTTCAGGTGCAGTTTGTGGGATTGGAGACTATTATTCCAATTGATTATATTAATGATATTACTTTGTCTAAGGGGTAATGAGTAAAGTAAAGAAATTGCACTGTCTATTGTCTTATTGCAGTGTGGGAACAATG
This sequence comes from Benthosema pterotum, assembly GCA_039105355.1. Taxonomy (NCBI): domain Eukaryota; kingdom Metazoa; phylum Chordata; class Actinopteri; order Myctophiformes; family Myctophidae; genus Benthosema; species Benthosema pterotum. The sequence continues at coordinate 1,527,298 of CM076987.1, read as the reverse complement.
GGAACGTTATTTCATCCCTGTATATGTCCTGACATACACTGGAGTCAGTGACAAATAAAGAACCTTGAACCTTACTTTCCTAAGTAATATAGACCAACACTGCTGAAGACCTATATGTACTCAACATGTCCAGGTCACATCCTGACAAGAGGACTGTGTTGCCACAGTCTGTAAAACATTTTCTCACAGCGATTCTGTTTGTCTGCAGACTGTCTGTCTGTCTGTCTGTATGCAGACTGTCTCTCTGTCTGTCCTTAGAACGACAAGAAGTAGATTATATGAGAGCAGAGAAGAGATTATACAAGAAAACCTAACGTTGTTTGTCCTCAGTAAACTCTCATACAACTACGCACACACCACACACATGCACGTGTGTGTGCATACATGCATGCACAAACGAAACGAACACACACACACACACACACACACACACACACACACACACACACACACACACACACACACACACACACACACACACACACACACACACACACACGGGTGTAGTGGACAAGAATAGATCTTAGAATCAAGTTCAGGTCTTCCAAGGGTCACGCATGAGTATACTCACACACACTGTGTGTGTGTGTGTGTGTGTGTGTGTGTGTGTGTGTGTGTGGTGTGTGTGTGTGTGTGTGTGATGTTGTGTGTGTGTGTGTGTGTGTTGTGAGAGAGAGAGAGAGAAAAGAGTGTGATATTCATCACTGTGCTGATAGAAAATGCCACTATTGTGATAGAACACAGTGATCTGAACTTATCTGACTCACACACACGCACGCACGCACACACCCACACATACACACCACACACATACACACACACAGGGCTGACACGACATTTTTTCACGCAGATAAATTGTTGCGTAGATTGTGATTGAGGGATGACCCATGTGTTTCTAATCGTGTCTAATAAAATTACTAAAATGTTGAAAATTCAACTCAACCGCCTACTAAAATACAGGTTAAAGTCGAGGTACTATAGGCACAACCTATAGAAGGCAAAACATGCAAAATGCCATCATGTTTTATGTAGCATACGATATGTCTAACTAGTCTAACTAAAAACAGACATACCTTCATCATAAATGTGCTTATTCACATGGGCGGATGTAACAATTTCCCAATCGGGGGGGGGGGGGGGGGGGGGCAGGGGGGGGGGGGGGGGGTGGGCAGGGGGCAGGGAGAGGAGAAATGGTATGGAGCAAATTCATCGCCTGTGGCGCGAAGCGACATGGGCGATGAAGTCGCACCCATACCATTTTCAGTTACAGGACTTTTATTAGTCAAGTAAAGCATCAATAAAAACAGTTCAGTTTCAGTTGTTGTTGAAGTTGCAACAGACACGCAGCATGCATAAAGCTAAAGGTCTGACTCAGAGAGTTTTCTGTTTTCAATGATGAAATGCTGTTGGTTTTGTGGTGACACAGCTGTAGTTAGTTAGTAGCAGTAGTAGTGTTTCAAATCATTTTAATTATAAGCACTTTAATTTGAAATATCTTGGGTTGCCATGCATGTTTGGTGGGGCAGTCTGGGCATTTATGGGGGCATTGCCCCCATGCCCATGCCTAGATCCGCCCTGTTATTCAGCACATTTGGGAAAGTGCTATGGCTGTTTTCAGCCTAATTAATGTCGTATTTTTAGACACATTAGAAACACATGGTGGAGACACATTTCTTGGTAACCATTTAGTTCCCTGATTGGTCAAACATCTGATATAAATTAACCCTAACTAACTGGTTCAGTCTTTATGTGTTTAAATGACATTAAACAGGACTTTGAACATCCAGTGGGTCTTCTGTGACCTGGAGTTTTCTGTGGGGTTGGGAAAGGCTTTGAGTTTGCAACGAAAAACAGGGCAGAACAGTGGAGGAAACAGTGTCATCTGCTGGTCAAATCCCTTTGACCATAACCATAATGGTCTCTGCAGGATGTCACATCACATCACAAACAGCAGGAAAATCATGCCAGAAAACCTCCAGAGCACAGAAAACTGTACTGGATGTGAAGATCAGGTTTTTAGGTCAAATTGTGCTCAGAAAACTAAACATAAAACAAAAACTTTATTGTGTTTAATGTCGCAATGCCTTCAAACAGAACAAATAGTAATTGTGTCATTTGTTTCTCAGGCGTTTGGCCGGAAACGACTTGTCTTTCATCGCCAGAGGAGCATTTTCTGGCCTGTACAACTCAGAGTTCTGTAAGTACAACACACCACACGCACACGCACACACACACACCCACACACACACACACACACACACAACACACTGAACAGTTTGCATTGGTGCAGGTTGTCTTTATTCTAATTTGGGCATTTTAGTATTGCCTGGCTCCTGCCAAACTCTCCACGAAGAGTCAGAGAGTCTGGGACTCTCTGATTGGAATCTCTACCGTGACGTACAGTAGGTTGTCTGTTTGACAGACAGATTCCTCTAACCAATCACTAGCCATCAGCGCACCAATCAGGAGCGTAATCAGGGGACGTGAGGTGGAGATGAGTGAGATTACTCAAACACTGTCATTTGATTGGTCTCCATTTTGAAAATCAACAACTTAGTGAGTGAGTTCTTTGTAATGAGATGAGATGAGATGAGATGAGTGATGAGATGAGATAGATGAGATGAGATGAGATGAGATGAGATGAGATGAGATGAGATGAGATGAGAGATGAGATGAACTTTATTAATCCCCGGAGGGAAATTAAAACGCCACACCAGCAAAGTAAGTCACCTAAACATCGAACAAGACAAACAGTCACGGACAGTACACACAAGTGGACATCAGCACCCAACAGATCAGGACCCTTAGGAGAACCCAACAAGGGCAGCAGTTCTATGCATTTGCATTGTAAAGTCTAATAGCCGTTGGCAAAAAAGAGAGTCTGTAGCGCTCCGTGTGCATCCTCGGGGGGAGAGTGAGCCTACGGCTGAAGGCACTTCTCCTGCCCTGCAGCCAGACGTAAAGTGGGTGAGAGGGGTTGGCGAGCATGGAGATCAGTTTCTCTCTGGTCCTTCTCTCCGCGACCAACTGAATGCTGTCCATGCGGAGGCCAACAACAGAGCTGGCCTTCTTAAATGATTTTATTGAGCTTGTTTAGCTCGCAAGCCCTGATGCCGCCACCCCAACAAACCTGCAAAGAACAGGACGCTGGCAACTATAGACTCATGAGACTCAACGGGTGACCAGACACCAGACCCAGATGGAAGCACAATTGGTTGTGATGACGTAGCTGGGGCAGGCGGGGGCCAGGCTAATTTTAATAGCCCCATTTTTTTCACACCTCATATTTGAATAGTATACTGATACAGGGGTTGACACTAAGGTCTCCGAGGCACTTGCCCATCGGGCAAGTGCAAGTCAGGTTCTACTTGCCCTCAGGTCATGGTCACTTGCCCCCCAGGTTCCAGGTGGTCCCCAGTTAAGTTGGTTAACCAGATGTAACTCTTGAGAACGTAAAAATGAAACCAAATGGACCCTCAAGGGTCCATTTGGTTTCATTTTTACACTCTCAAGAGTTAAAATGCATCATCTTAATAAGCCCCAAGTCTATACAACTAGAGAATGTAGAAGATTAGGTCATTTTGATGTGTATGTTAATTTGCCTGTTTTGTTTCCCAAATCCAGCCTGGAATTGTGGATATCTAGAAAGCAGGGAAAGACACAGAGGCAGAGTGCAATGACTGCCTTCAAGACAAATTTATCTTGTGTTGTGTTATAATGCACTAAGTCTCACACTTGCCCGATCGGGCAACCAGGTAGCAGTCTTCACTTGCCCCACCATTTTTTTACTTGCCCCGGGCAAGCGGGCAAGCGGGCAAGTGTTAGTGTCAAGCCCTTCTGATACTCATGCATGTGTTTTACATCACTCTGGAGCAACTTTTACATGTGATCCCAGAGAGTAATCTATTCCTCCTCCTCTCCTCCACTCCCTTCTGCCACTCTCCAATCAATCAGGTTAAAACTCCTGTTCCACGGGTGCCATGTGAGTTTTTTTTTTTAAATCATATAGTAGCCCAATTATCATGTAGTGTATGGCTTGATGTGATGTGTGAAAAAATGTTTGGAGCTACTAAAATACCCGTATTAGAATAAAGACAACCTGCGGCCATGCAAACTGCATTGGAGGGAGGAGGACCTCATGGTGAAATGTAGAAGATGGAGCATCTATGACAGAAATCAAGGACATTGTGTATCATGTCACAGGAATCAAGGTAGATTGATCCCCGATGTCTTTTGGTGTGGAATTCTCCTTCATGGTTAAAGTGTTAATTAAAACGTAAATGTCCTTGTTCAG
>CM076987.1:1480504-1520504 GCA_039105355.1 Benthosema pterotum | reverse complement strand
CGCACACTAAATAAATGAATCAAGTTAACTCATGGCTGAGTTAACTCACGATTAACTAATTAATGAATTAAGATACATTATGATAATTGACTGTGCCATTACTGTATATATTCACAAACTTAATATTCACATTTCAACTTCTCCTTGAGGTAAATCAATATGTTTTATTTAAAACCAAACTCTCTCTCTCAGCCGTCTAGACGCCAATCGTATTTCCAGTGTTCCTATTGGCTGTTTCTCGGGTCTGCCCGCCCTGCGCCACCTGTGGTTGGATGACAACAGTCTGGAGGAGGTTCCAGTCGGTGCTCTGAGTGAGCTGGGGTCCCTACAGGCCATGACACTGGCTCTGAACCACATCAGTCATGTTCCTGACCACGCCTTCAGCGGCCTGGCTAACCTGGTGGTGTTGTGAGTATGCGCACACACACACACACACACACCACACACACACACACACACACACACACACACACGCACACACAGACACTCATCTCACTCATACTGTACATCTTCAGATAGAATGCAATTTACTTCACTTTTGACGCCCGGTCATATAAGCTTTATCATTGATACCTGTCAGGGCCAGATTTAGCCAGCCCTACTCGGGTGGGCTGGAAGAATGGCAGGGTGGGCAACTCCAAAGTTTTTCATATGAAGCAGTGTTTTTCAAACTTTTTGACATCAGGGCCCACTATTTATTCGGCATTTGAGCCACGAACAACCATTTAAGGGCATTTTTTGCCCCACAGACCCAAAACCTCAAGATTTATTTTGCTTTTGTCCACAATACCAGGCTAGATTTGTGTAGAATTGGGCTAATTCAGATGATGAATATTTTAACTCTTGAGAGCGTAAAAATGAATTGGGTGGAATACAATACAAATGGACCCGCACGGATGCAGATGTTTAACAAATATTCACCTGCATTTGGCGAAGTTAATCGCGCACTAAATTAAATTAATTGAGTTACCTCATGGCTGAGCTCAACGCGTGATTAACTAAATCATTTAATGTCAAATAGGGCATATATTTAAATTATATTAGTAGTATTAAGTACACTTATACCTATGCACCTCTACTTTAATTTATGTCTGCAGCACAGCATACAATGTACGCACACACGCACGCACACACACACACACACACACACACACACACACACACACACACACACACACACACACACACACACACACACACACACACACACACACACACACACACACACACACACACACACACACACACACAGACTGACTGCCTCTCCTCTCGTCTTTATAAACTCCAGGTAAAGTAATACTATGTTTGCCCCGAGCTGCTGCTGCGTGTGTGTGTGTGTATGTGTGTGCGTGTGTGCGCGCGTGCGTGCGTGCGTGCGTGCGTGCATTTAGTCACGGACAACCAGGCCATCAGATGAGAGGAAGTTTAGTTGTGACTGAGGAACAGAATGAATAAAACAGGAGTCTGAAGGACACAGATCTAACCCTTCAGCCATTCATTCATTCACTGTACCTCCTTCCTGCTTTTATCTGGTCTCCATCTACAGTGGGTTTACTGGAAGCTGACCATCACAGTCTACTACTGTTGTACTCAGGGGCGGATTGGACATCTGGAGTACAGGGAGTTTTCCCGGTGGCCTAGTGGCCTGGACAGTTTTTTTTTTTTTTTTTTTTTCAGGGCAGGCCAGGGCGCCAGGCCCAGGCCAGGCAAACTAGTGTTTCTATCCTTCAAAAAAGAAAAGGTGTCCTACACCAGAGCCTTCAAGTAGGAGAGATCTTCTACATTCTCTAGTTGTGTAGACTAAGTTGGGCTAATTCACATGAATATTTTAACTCTTGAGGGTGTAAAAATGAAACCAAATGGACCCGCAAGGGTCCATTTGGTCTCATTTTTACGCTCTCAAAGAGTTACATCTGGTTAACCAGTGGCCTGGCAAAGGCAAAATTGTCCCGGTGGGAAAATATGTGCCAATCCGCCCCTGGTTGTACTGCTCACATTACACTACAACAGTAGTAGACTGTAGTTGTACTGTAATAGAGGGTATGGATCATACCCATATACTGTATAACCAGTGTTGGTCAATATTACTTAGGAAAGTAACTTCTTTACTTTAGACAAAGTAATATCATTACTTTACTTATTACTGGAATCGAAGAGTAATATATTACATATTACGTTATTACTTCCCCACAATTGTTTTCAAAGACAGTTGAGGTCTTGTATTTAAAAATAAAATACAAAATAAAGCAGCAAGTGATTTGTAGTGTACATAACTGTGGATTAGGATTACATAATTCCTAATGTAATCCTGGGCTCTGCACACCCTCCACCAACCTGAGGAGGCAGCAGACTGGCCTCATGCTTCCTTCAATGCATGAGGAGTCCAAGCTGCCTTCTTTTCACCTGACAGGGGGGAGTTTCCCTGGTTGGACATAGCACGTGGAAGGAACATGTTATTCCAACCAGTTCCTGTCCCCTCCATCAGACGCCCTGGCTGGCCAGGGGGAGGCAGTTTAGAGCCCTACTTGTTACCCTAGGGGACACGCTGTTGCTGTGTCCTGTTGTTGCTCTTCCTCCTATTCTGTAGAGTGTGTGCATGTGCAGATCGTGTTACCAGGGGGTGAACAGAAGGTTTTCCAAATTTTCACAAATCACTGAATGCTTCTTACACAAGTTAATTGTGTAAATGGTTAAATAGAGTTGACTGAATCGTGCATGTGCGCTGCCTGGTATTCATACACTGTCAATTGTTTCTGCTGTTTCAATCAGCTTAGAGCTAATTTGCATGAAATTACCCAAAAGGCTTTGAGAAATGCTGGGGGCCCCCTTCTGTGTGTGTGTGTGTGTGTGTGTGTGTGTGTGTGTGTGTGTGTGTGTGTGTGTGTGGTGTGTGTGTGTGTGTGTGTGTGTGTGTGTGTGCGTACGCGCGTGCGTGCGTGTGTACGCGCGTGCGTGCGTGTGAAGCCACACAGCGGTGCAGTGCTACTGGCATCTATGGTTAAACCTACCATAGCAACTGCTCTCTCTCCTCTCTCTCTCTCTCTCTCTCTCTCTCTCTCTCCTCTCTCTCTCTCTCTCTCTCTCTCTCTCTCTCTCTCTCTCTCTCTCTCTCTCTCTCTCTCTCTCTCTCTTGTATATTGTAAAAATGTATTGTAAATCTGATTAATTTGTCAACTTTTTCACCATTGTAAGTCGCTCTGGATCAAGAGCACCTGCTAAATGCCTAAATTGTAAATTGTAACATTTTGTGCAGTGGGTACATAGTCTGTCTTGAGAGCCAGTTCTCTCTCTCTCTCTCTCTCTCTCTCTCTCTCTCTCTCTCTCTCTCTCTCTCTCTCTCTCTCTCTCTCTCTCTCTCTCTCTCTCTCTCTCTCTCTCTCTCTCTCTCTCTCTCTTGCGCAGGTGTGCACATATACACAGTATGATTTGCCTTCCAGTCACAAACCAATCAGAGCAGGGATTTTTTATTTTAGTTTAGTTTCAGTTAGTTTTGACATTTCATTTTCTAATTCAGTTACCGTACTTTGAGTTTGTTTTTAGAGCAGGTTTGCTAGTTTTTACTTACTCTTACTCTGTCTGTCTGTCTGTCTGTCTGTCTGTCTGTCTGTCTGTCTGTCTGTCTGTCTGTCTGTCTGTCTGTCTGTCTGTCTGTCTGTCTGTCTGTCTCTAGGCATCTCAACAACAATAAGATTTCATCCATGGGAAACAGTTGCTTCCATGGTCTGCAGAGTCTGGAGACACTGTGAGTTTGTGTGTGTGTGTGTGTGTGTGTGTGTGTGTGGTGTGTGTGTGTGTGTGTGTGTGTGTGTGTGTGTGTGTGTGTGTGTGTGTGTGTGTGTGTGTGTGTGTGTGTGTGTGTGTGTGTGCGCGCGCGTGCGTGCGTGCGTGCGTGTGTGTGCGCGTGCGTGCGTGCGTGCGTGCGTGCGTGTGAGCGCGGGTCCAGGACTTGTCCCTATTTGTTGTCTCCTTCTCAATAAATTCTATGTAGACGAGATCTCTCTCTGTTTTCAGTGTGTTATCATATAACCACATTACAACCTGGGTGACCAGATGTCCCTCTTTGCGTGGGACAGTCCCTCATTTTCAAGATTTTTCGAGCGTCCCACAAATCGAGACTCTGTCCCACATTGTGACTGACAGGCATCAGTGTTCAAAATGCCCCTAATAATTTGTAGTGCCCTAATAATAGTTGGATTTCTGTTGTATCATTTCTTGCTATGTTTTTTTTTTTTAAGAATTCCCCCACGGTACCACTATATTTCCACACTCACTCTAGAGAGGCCACATCGCATACTGTTGTATCAAAAATAGCTGATCTACAATCTCAAAACGCGTCGCAGTGCGACGCGTTTTGAGATTGTAGATCATCTATTTTTGATTTTAGATCAGCTGTTTTTGCTATGTATGAAACGGAATCCTGAAATATTTTTGGAATGTTTATGTTTATGTTTATTTTATTTGGTATGGACATAACAAATGCATTGCTCTTTGCACAGAAGCACAGAAAGTAGATGTCTTGTTTACAGTGAGTTAGCACAAGTGCTAATTTTCACCACTGGTCCATAGGAGACTTTTCTAAAAGAGGACAATATATAATTTAAAATACATCCAATCAGTACAAAAAAAGGGAAAAAAAATACATATATATTCAACAAAATTACATAATTTTTGTTACAGAAGCAAACACAGTTCTCTGGTGACCGGCCAAGAGCTATACATGTGAGCAAATTTGATTTGATTTAAGCCAGTATTTGAGTTCTCTGTAGAACACATTTTCATCGGTTTCTAATTTCAGAGCCGTGGGCAAAGAGTTCCACTGGTTTGCTCCCTTTACTGAAAAGGCAGACTGCCCAGATGAGTTGTTACACCTGGGAACAATACAGTTACCACTTGTTGAGGCTCGTGTATTTGCTCTACCTGAGCTCGGGAGTCTAACTATCAGTCCAGAGAACAGTGGTGAAACATGACCATGTAGACAAAATTTTCAAAAGTAAAAAGGTTGTGCTTTTTTAAAACACCACAAAGGTGCCATCTCATCGGCTTTTGATCCATAATTTTTTAGCCTGTTTGTATACTGATGTAATGGGTTTCAGGACTGTTTGAGAGGATTGTGACCATGTTGTTATATTGGAATATTGGAATATATCAAGGTTAATAATTTGCTAACTACACGTTGTCCCGTTTTCACACTCCACTTGTCCCACACATGCAACACTTCTGTCCCTCAAATGAACAGTTTGGATCTGGTCACCCTAATTACAACACACATATCAGTGTGTGTGTGTGTGTGTGTGTGTGTGTGTGTGTGTGTGTGTGTGTGTGTGTGTGTGTGTGTGTGTGTGTGTGTGTGTGTGTGTGTGTGTGTGTGTGTGTCCTTCTAGAGACCTGAACTTCAACAGTCTGGTGGACTTCCCAGTGTCCATCCAGTCCCTCAGGAACCTAAAGGAACTGTGAGTAAAAAACTACATCTATAATAACACTAGAATCATTTCAACTGTGTTATAAAGCTGAGCATTCCCGCCCCCTTCACTGCAAAAAACTCTGAACTAAGCAAGTCTTGTAATCTTAAATCTAGACTTAAAATATGATTGCTCTAGTTTCAAGAAGGATATACTAACTAAGAGAAAATTGTATAAGATCATCAACCTTGAAATAGAACATATTTCTTATTACAAGAATTCTTAGCAAGTACAATTCACCAACACTGCGCTAATATTAGAGCAACATTCGTTCTTCTTTGCGCCCTCATCAAAATGACCGGAGCTACTTCATGTTTCACCAAAACCAGAGCAGAACCCCCACCACGGGACTCTGGACATCAATCCATACAGTTGACAACAGCTTAACCAGGGGTCGGCAACCCAAGATGTTGAAAGAGCCATTTTAAAAAACAAACAAACACTGGCTGCCACCCTCATCATCACTGTATATGAAGCTGACCTGGTGACCTGGTGCCATTTTTCAAATTCAAAATCTGTCTGGAGCCGCATTTTATTTTATTTTTTCCTGAGAGTGTGCAAATGTGAACCAAATGGACCCTGCCGGGTCCATTTGGTTCCATTTGCGCACTCTCAGAAAAAAAGGTCCTCAAAGAAAAATCATTAACATGGTGAAACACAACCTTTCTTCAGAAATGGAGTTTCTAAAAAAATAAATAAAGGAGTTTTACAGAACTCCATTTCTAGTCCACACAACATCTCTAAGGTATATTAATGACATAGTAAACTGAGTAAACCTTTGAAAATGGGCAACTGTCAGACAGCGCAACACGCTTTGGGTGACTGAAATGTTTATATTGTGTTGGTGTGGATCACCCCAGTGTGTGTATGTAATAATGCTACAGCCACTGAGCCACTAGGGCTGTGTTCTGGAGCCGCATGCGGCTCCTGAGCCGCAGGTTGCTGACCCCTGGCTTAAGTTAAAAACCCATTTACTGTACAGATCATTTATTATAACTACTGTATATTCTAACTTGTGTACCTTATGCCCTCTAGTGGTTTCCATAGCAACAGCATCCGCTCAATACCAGAACACGCCTTCACTGGGAACCCTGCCCTACCCTGCCCTACTGTCTATGTGGGTACCCTGTGTGTGTGTGTGTGTGTGTGTGTGTGTGTGTGTGTGTGTGTGTGTGTGTGTGTGTGCGTGCGTGCATGCGTGCGTGCGCACGTGTGCGTGCGTGTGCGCCACACATGCTCAGTGTAATATCTGTCTTACTATATGATGTATTTCTTGTAACGTTTCTGTGTGTGTGTGTTGTGTTGTGTGTGTGTGTGTGTTGTGTGTGTGTGTGTGTGTGTGTGTGTGTGTGTGTGTGTGTGTGTGTGTGTGTGTGTGTGCGTGCGTGTGTGCGTGTGTGTGTGTGTGCGTGCGTGCGTGTGTGCGTGTGTGTGTGTTGTAGTTTCTTCTATGACAATCCCATCCAGTCGGTCGGGACGCTCCGCCTTCCAGAACCTTCCTGAACTACAGACACTGTGAGAGAGAGACACGCACGCACACACACACACACACACACACACACACACACACACACACACACACACACACACACACACACACAGGTCAGCTCCATATACAGTGATGATGAGGGTGGTAGCAAGGGCGGTGTTTGGAGTCTACAGGGTTTGATGAGGGAGGGGCCTGGTACAACATGTTCGCTTCTGGGTAGAGATGTCCGATATTGACTTTTTACTGATGTCCGACATCCCGATATTGTCCAACTCTTAGTTTCTGATACAGATATCAACCATTATCAACCGATACCGATATACACAGGCTTTTGTGGTGGACAAAAATAAATAATGAAAGCATTCAGTGATTTGGAAAACCTCCCAACAGACCAACAGTACCAAGACCTGCCCCCACTCTATCATAATTGGAGGAAGGTCCCCTCTATATTTTTTCCTGATTGTGTTGCTCTATACATCTCAGTAAATTGAGTTTTACCGCTTTTTCGAAACCAAAATACCAATTTTTCCGATATTGATTTTTAAAGCATTTATCAGCCAATAATATCTGTGGGGCTCACATATATCTGCTCATCCCTCCTTCTCGGGGTCCCCGAGACAAAACGTTTTCAGATGGAGCGTCTCTCTCTGTCCCTCTATGCAGCTCATTAAACGGAGCAGCTGAACTCACAGAGTTTCCAAACCTGACTGGAACCTATCATCTGGAGAGCTTGTAAGACACACACACACACGCACACACACACACACACACACACACACACAACACGCACACACACACACACACACACACACACACACACACACACACACACACACACACACACACACACACACACACACACACACATACACACACACAAACACGCATGCATGTACACACGCACTCTGATACTATGATGGTGTAAGTGGATTTGTGTGGGGTTTGTCATGCACGGATTGGTGTGTGTGTGTGTGTGTGTGTGTGTGTGTGTGTGTGTGGTGTTGTGTGTGTGTGTGTGTGTGTGTGTGTGTGTGTGTGTGTGTGTGTGTTTTGTGTGCGTGCGTGCGCATGCGTGCATGTGTGTAGGACTATAACAGGATCCAGGATCTCCTCTCTTCCTCCCCTGCTCTGTGAGAAGCTTCCGAATCTCCAACTACTGTAAGTGCAGTCTGACACCCAAATAGGCCCGACCCGACATTTAGGGTCGGGCCTAAAATCTATGCTAATCAGTAGGGCCGGGTCGGGCCATGGGCTCCATGGAAAATTATATATATTGAATTATTTTATTATAGTAAAAATAATAGTTCTTTTCTGTATTTACCTATTATGAAGATGGTGCTGTTTGGCATTTTACTTTTACTCTGTGTAGAATTCTCAAATTCTGCCTAAATCCGACAGTTTAGGGCCAGGGGGGGGGCTAAAATCTATTCCATTTAGTCGGGCCTCGGGCCTTAATTTTCAGGCCCGTTGAGAACTCTAGAAGTACCGGAGCGGCCACTAGGGGGGTGCTGAAATAACAATAACACAGGCCTGTATTGCAGTGGTTTTCAACCTTTTTGATACCAGGGCCCACTATTTATTCAGTATTTGAGTTGTGTGTGTGCTGTTAGAGCAGAGTTATCAGCACGCCAGATCGCCAGATTTTTTTTTATCCCAGTCCGGCCCTGACACCAACCAAGAATAATCTAACATCTCTCATGTCGACCAATGAATGAGTCAAATTCTGTCTGTCTGTCTGTCTGTCTGTCTGTCTGTCTGTCTGTCTGTCTGTCTGTCTGTCTGTCTGTCTGTCTGTCTGTCTGTCTGTCTGTCTGTCTGTGTCAGTGATGTGTCCTATAACAGACTCCAGTCTCTACCCAGTCTGTCAGCATGCAAACGTCTCCAGAAGATGTAAGAATGATATAATAATTATTTCTAACATAGATTATATAAGGGGTAGCCTCGACACCAGGCTTTCATTTTCGTCCGCCTTGCGCGAAAACGGAAAGCCTGGACTAACGCGCGTTGGAAAGTGGCCTTGAGGGGAGTGTCAACCTTCCGGGGTGGGCGTCGCTCTAAATGATGTGACGTAGAACAGCAGTGGACGGGCGCGGGAGGGGCCAGAGATGACGACACGTTAGTGAGATCAAATCAGAGCGCAGCACTTCCGCCGTGTGGATCCCACGACACCCCCGCCCCCCAAGGCCAAAATCATTGAGGGCTAGACCAGGCTACTATAAGGGGTAATGTGTGGCTCAGTGGTCAATAGCCAGTTTAAGACAGCCCTCCCTGGGACTACGTCAAACACCTCCCTGGGAGGTGTTTGACGTAAGGCAGGTTGAGACAAAAATGTCGTTTCGCTACCTGGCAATCCCAGAAGGCAGATTGGTCGCACCGTGGGAGTGGGAATACAACCGGATGTTTGGTGGAATTTGGTGTAAGATTAGATATAAGACCTCTGAATCAAAAATCAAGCATTCAAACAAGCCATCTGATCAACTATTGCAATGATGAACACATGTAATGCTTGAACATAAACAAGTCTATTTGTCTACTCAGATTGTGTGTGTGTGTGTGTGTGTGTGTGTGTGTGTGTGTGTGTGTGTGTGTGTGTGTGTGTGTGTGTGTGTGTGTGTGTGTGTGTGTGCGCGCGCGCGTGCGTGCGATGGTCACAGAGATCTTCATCATAACGACATTCAACAGATATCCGACTACACTTTCCATGGTCTGCTGTCCCTGCACACACTGTGAGTGTATGCACACACACACACACACACACACATGCACTCTGACTCAATCCACTGAGCAATTTCATCATTGAAAAAACAAATGGGTAGAGCACGTTTTTACGGGGACATATAGCTGCGTGTCTCCCTGTAACCAGAGCCCTATGGCTCGATTTTCGTTCCACACGTTGTCCCTAACGTTACCCGAAATCGAGCAAAATGTAACTGTCGGTGATTCGGTGGACCGTTTCCAGCGAATTCCCGACACTTACATTTTGCTCGATCCCGCATCGTAGAGATGACCTACCCACATATTCTATATAGCATCTGAGAGAGTGGCGTTTTCCCGTCACGCTGTATTTTGAAATGTAAAAAATGGTCCAGAATTGACCGAGAAATGAATGATCAAAAAGACGTCTTTTTTGCCGCGAATTCCCGACTTTTTTTTGCCATTTACTTTATAACATTTCGCAGACTTGGGATAAATGCACGCCACATACAGCAAAAAAAAAACAAGGAACATTTTTTCAACATAACATGTTGAATAGTAAGAAATGATTGAGAATTGACCGAGCTATAATTGTTTGAAAATGAGAGCTATAATCTTTGAGAATAGGCTACTCATGCATGTGTCTGTCCTAAGCCCGCAGCCAGGCTGCGTGCTTTGGAGGGTCAGGCTTAGCAGTAGGGATAAGGGAAATAGATATGGGATGAATTAAAGGGAATGGCAAGACCAACACGGATTGGATGAAAGCTAAAAACGCCCAAACCACAACTATGCATAATTTAACGGGTATAGGAGGTGTTTAAGGGAGATGGCATGGTAACGAAATTATCAACTTTAGTGTGGGAACACCTCTTCTCCAATGCCAAGTGCGTTAATTGCGTATAAGGGCTAATGTAACCAAAATCGAGCCCCTAGACTGTTCACCACAAACTAATAACTGAATATTGTCTGTCTGTCTGCCTGTCTGTCTGCCTATCTGTCTGTTTGTCTGTCTGTCTGTCTGTCCTCTCACAGGGACATATCATGGAACAGGTTGTCTTCAACAGATTCCAGTGGTTTTGCTGCTCTGCCTTCTCTCAACAAACTGTGAGAACTGTGAGACAGTACACACCATGTGATTGATTGATTGATTGATTGATTGATTGATTGATTGATTGATTGATTGATTGATTGATTGATTGATTGATTGATTGATTGATTTCTTAATAGTCATACAGTATATGTGAACAGCATGCATGCAGGGGACTTGTTTTTTTATTTATTCTATTTATTCAATTAAAACCATTATAACCAGAAGACATAAAAAAGATGATTTTTATTTAACTATTTAACAACTGTGCAACTACTTGAAAGCCACTGTTCGATCTCACTTTTCATTCCAGTGACCTGTCGTTCAATCAGCTCTCCTCCCTGCCTGTGATTGGCCTAGGCAGTCTAACTCACCTGCGATTGGCTGGCAACCGTCAGCTGACCCAGCTGATACAGAGGGAGAGTTTACCTCGAGTCAGGTACACAGACCAGGCCCCGATGTAACATTTCCTCATCATTCATTTTGCATGCCATCATGTTTGGTGGGGCACTCATGGCATGGCTCTTGTGCAGATCCAAATAAAATAATTCAAGTGTGTGTGTGTGTGTGTGTGTGTGTGTGTGTGTGTGTGTGTGTGTGTGTGTGTGTGTGTGTGTGTGTGTGTGTGTGTGTGTGTGTGTGTGTGTGTGTGCGTGCAGGGTGATGGAGGTTCCATATGCATTCCAGTGTTGTGCGTTCATCTCATGTCTGAAAGAAGTAGAGAGAACAGAGGAACAAAATAATGGTATGTGCACATACACACACACACACACACAATGTGTGAAAATGTGAGGTGGAGCAAGGATACTGTAAATAGCCTATTTTTGTGTAACGATACATTCTAAGACCTGTGTGTGTGTGTGTGTGTGTGTGTGTGTGTGTGTGTGTGTGTGTGTGTGTGTGTGTGTGTGTGTGTGTGTGTGTGTGTGTGTGTGTGTGTTGTGTGTGTGTGTGTGTGTGTGTGTGTGTGTGTGTGTTTCAGATGAGGACCTTCAACATGAACCAACAATACACACACACACTGTCCACTGTACACCTACTCCAGGTACACACACACACACACACACACACACACACACACACACACACACGCGCGCACACACACACACACACACACACACACACACACACACACGTGCGCGCGTGCACGACTCGGCACGTCAAAATCTTATAGAAACAACACCTTAAGTAACTTTCCTCAAAAATGCCATCAGGGTTTTTTGCCTTCAGGCCCCTTAGAGTACCTTTTAACAGCGGGCGAAGGACAACTGACGTCAGCCGACATCCATTATTTGTCTATGGGAGCTGCCGATTCGGCCGACAGCAGCGGGCGAAAAAGTAGCCGTGGCATGGGCGTGCTTGGCCGGGGATAGACAATCAGAGACAAGTGTTGCTTTTTCCCCTCCTCGACCCCGAACCATTCGGCACAGTTTAGTTCCTAGTTCCGCCCCACTTCCTCCTCCACCCTGCTTTATTTAACAGTGCACCACAACACCGTTGTTTATGGTACTCATTTTGCATGCCATTCTACGCGAGAATTTACGGTAATGACCGCCGGCGTCGCTGATATCGGCCGACGTTGTTTGTCCATCGCCCACTGTTAAGAAGACCCACAACGGGTCGAAACGTTGTCCTAAAATAAAGTCTACAGCCTGGGAGCTACTGAAATGGTGTGCGAACTATTTTTCTCTTTTGTACTTTTGACACTTTTTTAGTTCAGCACCCTAAAGTTTTTCTCGAGATGTGCGTACTTTACCTTTTGTTCCATCGCCCACTGTTAAAACCTACTGTGACTGCTAACTCCTAGAAGCAGCACTGGTTATCTAGTCTATGTAAAGATGTACATGCATGCAGTGGTCCTGCTAGACAATACCTGGACATTATGCGGCCCGGGGGCCAAATGCGGCCCTTTGGCTGACTCTGACCGGCCCGGGGACCAACAGTGGTCCTTGAGAGAGTTCCAGTTAAATATGGAAAGTTGGTTAACCAGATGTAACTCTTTGAGAGTGTAAAAATGAAACCAAATGGACCCTTGCGGGTCCATTTGGTTCTGTCCTCAGGTCCGCTACACTCCTGCCTCCATCTCTTCAGCGGTTGGCTGCTCCGCGGAGGGGTGTGGCTCATCGCCGTGATCTCATTGGCCGGCAACGCGCTGGTGGCGCTGTCCGTCTTCATGCCGGCCACGCCCCCACCACCACCACCGCCCCGCCCTCGGACCACGCCTCCTGCCAGGCTCCTGATTGGCCTGCTGGCGCTGGTGAACGGCATGATGGGAGTTTGGACCGCATGGACGGCGGCGGTGGACGCCTGGACCTACGGGAGGTTCTGGAGGTAAAGAGGAACGCTTCAATATTAACCCTTTCTGCTGTGGCGTTTCTAAGAAATTTGTGTCCACTCCTCTCGCCCCCTTCCCCTCATGGTCTCCCCTCCCCTCAAGGCGCCCTAGACAACTGCCTAGCCTGCCTAATGGCAAAAACGCCACTGCCTTTCTGGTCCCTAAATATAGTTTTGTCTTTCCTGAAATAAAATGTTGTTCCTCGAACTAAAACAAAATGTCCCTGGAACTAAAGTTTAGTTCCTGGAACTAACATCTTTGGGCCTGTAAAATGATCATGATATTTCAAAAAAATATCAGACCTACAAGCTCATAGCGCCCCACCGAGTGGCACTATGAGCTTGTAGATCTGATATTCGTCAACAGCCAAAACACCTAAAGGCGACATACCCGTTCAGAATGGCTTGAAGGAGAATTCCAAATAATTACCCAGAATAATTAAAACCTGCAAGTCAAAAGTCCAGAAATCACCTGACACCCCCAATTAAAAATGTTACTGTACTCCCCTGCTTTGTTCAACGTGAGTTGAAGCTCTTGCTGACTGGTTGTCTCCACAGTAAGGTGGTGACTATAAATCGTACCCCGTCCTTCCGCACGTGTCTGTCTGCTATCATGTCCGTGCATACGATGACGTCATGATGACGTAGTGACTAAGATACATTTATATATAATCATGAGTATCATGAGTATTGTCTCTGAGCCCGGACGGTGGAGACCTGTGCTCCACCGTCCAATTAAAACTCTTTGGGGCCTACCTCAAGGCCCCAGACCTGATTCGCTGCCATGCAGCCAATGAGCACGGCCCCACACCTGATTTGCCATGCATCCAATGAGAAGGCTTACACCATACCTGGCTACACCACAGCGATTGGGAATTGCACCCATTGGCTATTGGCAATCTACCTTGATCGCTGTGACATCAGCGACATCAGTGACATCATATACATCATACATACATACATCATACATCATATTGATCTGATCCCTCCCATGTGTGTGTGTGCAGGTATGGTGTGCGTTGGGAGAACAGCTTCCTGTGTGGACTGAGTAGCTTCCTGTCTGTGTTCTCCTCTGAGTCTGCTCTGTTCCTGTTGACCCTGGCTGCTCTGGAGAGGAGCAGAGCACGCAACACGCTCACACAGAAAGGTATGGACGCATGCACACACACACACACACACACACACACACACACACACAGACACACACACACACACACACACACACACACACACACACACACACACACACACACACACACACACACACACACACACACACACACACACACACAGAAAGGTATGGACACATGATTAATCACTATTCAAACCCCAAATGTAAATGTATGAATGTCCAAAATATGCCATGCTTTCCTGTAGAGCATGGGGGGAGGGGCTCTACAAGCCCCCCAATGCTTGTAGATCACCTATTTTGATAAACACTATATCAGGGGTGGCCAACCAGTCATAGACCAAGAGCCACGTTTTTCACTGTGTTACTGCAAAGAGCCACATCAAACAGTCACAACAGTTATAAAACCGCCGTGACAGCCATCATGGTCGCAAATAGATTTCCCCTCTCCTGCCATAAGACACGTGCATTTGTGTGCAGGTGCGCAATGCAAAGACACACTATTAAAACATATAGAAATGTATTTAGAAAAAAGGTTTACAATCCCAAAAATGATATGACAAGTCAAAAACATACACCTCCGCGGTCGACTAGGGATCAGTCCGTGGTCGAGTGGTTGGGCAAATGGGCACCACTGTAAAGGGAATTAATGACTGCACCATGCCGAGCATGGTGGAAACCCCTTATCAGCTGAAGAGCCGCATGTGGCTTGCGAGCCGCGGGTTGGCCACCCCTGCCCTATATGATAAACTCTATATGTCTCAGTAATACCCTTCTCTGCTCATTGTTTGAAATGAGAAAATGCTCAGTGGGTTGAGTCAGTGTGCACATGAGTTAATTGCGTTACATTTTTTTAATCAGATTAAGCAACAAAATTAATTCAATCACACAAATTCATTTTTTTCAACAGCCTTAATTATTTTTATTATTATTCTTATATAATATTTCTCTGTCTGTCTGTCCCCCAGTCCCCCCCTCTCCCCTGTCCGTGCGTCTGTCAGTGTGTCTGTGTTTCCTGCTGTCTGTGGTGGTGTCTGTGCCCCCTCTGCTGGTGGGGGACGGCACTGCAGCGTCTCTGTGTCTCCCTCTGTTCTCTCTGTCCTCCTGTCTGTCCTCCTCCATGTCTCTGCTGCTGCTCAACTCTCTGTGCTTCCTGGTGATGACGCTGGCCTACCTGCACGCAGCGTACCACCACCACCACCACCGCAGCGGCAGAGGAGGGGCCTGTGGTGCCGACGGTTCGAGACCCAGAGGGGAGGAGGAGGAGGAGGAGGAGGTGCTGAGGCGTCATGTTGCCTTCCTCATCTTCTCCAACCTGCTCCTCTTCCTGCCTGTCGTGTTGCTGTCCTTATCCTCGGTTTTGCACCTCAAGGTAGGACCTGAAATCCAGTATTTTCATTTAACCCATTGTGCCCTGATCAGATTCTAGTTTCTGATGCTAGATTCTAGTTCACAACGCTAGATTCTAGTCCATGACACTAAATTCTAGTTTGTGACACTAGATTCTAGTCCCTGGCGCGAGGTTCTAGTTTTTCTGAAAAAATCTCTTTCTGTGTCAGTGATGCTTGACATATTTCATAGGAAGGACCCCCAGAAATATCTATTATTTAGCTGCAGAACCTCATCTAAAAACATGTTGTTCTAGGGGTCCCCCGAAGCAAAGATTTGAGTAAAAATGTTTGCTTCCGAAATAATGTATTCAAAGATTTGCACCATATTTTCACAATTTTTCAAAAATAGCTACAAGAACTACAAGCTCATATCGAGCCACTCGGTGGCGGCAGATTATTCTTTTTTTTTTCCAATGACTGATATTGTCCTCCTATTATGTTAGAGGGCCGTGGAATTTCATTTACAGTTTTCATTTATTTTTAAAATATTGTTTGGTAAAATGTCGCAGCCTCCATATTTGGTATGGTAACCCTGGTAACGGCCAAATGAACAAAAAAATGTTTCAAAAATAAATGAAAACAGTAAACGAAATTCCACTGCCCTCTCACGTATTAGGAGGACAATATCAGTCACCAGAAAAAAAGATTGGTTGTTTTCAATAATCTGTCATGGTTAAAATGGAGTCTTAAGTTATAATGGGTTTGTATAGGTTGTTGAGATGATGTTGTTGACAT
This sequence comes from Benthosema pterotum, assembly GCA_039105355.1. Lineage (NCBI taxonomy): Eukaryota > Metazoa > Chordata > Actinopteri > Myctophiformes > Myctophidae > Benthosema > Benthosema pterotum. The sequence continues at coordinate 1,504,186 of CM076987.1, read as the reverse complement.
CTTGGTCACCATGTTGTAATGGTGACCAAGATGTCAATAATACATCAGCATCGGGTAGGGTGACCAGATCCAAACTGTTCATTTGAGGGACAGAAGTGTTGCATGTGTGGGACAAGTGGAGTGTGGAAACAGGACAACGTGTAGTTAGCAAATTATTAACATCTTGATATATTCCAATATTCCAAAAATATTTCAGGATTCCGTTTCACACATAGCAAAAACAGCTGATCTAAAATCAAAAATAGCTGATCTACAATCTCAAAACGCGTCGCACTGCGACGCGTTTTGAGATTGTAGATCAGCTATTTTTGATACAACAGTATGCGATGTGGCCTCTCTAGAGTGAGTGTGGAAATATAGTGGTACCGTGGGGGAATTCTTAAAAAAAAAAACATAGCAAGAAATGATACAACAGAAATCCAACTATTATTAGGGAACTGCAAATTATTAGGGGCATTTTGAACACTGATGCCTGTCAGTCACAATGTGGGACAGAGTCTCGATTTTTGGGACGCTCGAAAAATCTTGAAAATGAGGGACTGTCCCACGCAAAGAGGGACATCTGGTCACCCTATCATCATCATCGGGGTAAGCGATTCAATTTTGCATAAAATTTGCTAAATTGAATCGCAATTTTTTTGCAAAAAATTGCAAAATTTTTGCAAAAAATTTGAAAAAATTGCAAAATTGAATTTGCATTTTTTTTTTTCGTACATTTGTATTTATTTCCCCTGCAGCTGGAGGCGGTGCAGGGAGCTCTCCTCCTGGTGGTGGCGCTACCCGCCGCCATCAACCCTCTGCTGTACCTGCTGTTCACCCCGCTGGCCAGGGAGCGCCTGCAGAGGGCGCTGTGGAGCAGGAGGAAGAGGAGCAGAAACACCACGCGGCACGCGGTGGCAGCGCCGGCAGTGCTGGGGTGGTTGTACCGCAGCAGGGGAGGAGCGGTGGGAGGGGGAGGGGGAGGGGAGGAGGAGGAGGAGGAGAAGAGGTCATGTGATTCCACGCAGGCGCTGGTGGAGGTGGGCGGGGCCATGGAGGAGGAAGAGGAGGAGGTGGAGAGAGGAAGATGGGAAGTACGACAACATCCCCCCGCGGTGTTGGTTGAACTTGTTGTCGCCTGACTCACTACAATAGACTGAGACTACTGGCTCCATTTTCGTTATGCTAAACCCTTTATCCCAAACCCCTCATCCCCCTTTTTTTTTTACTTTTTTTAAAAAACTTTTGGAAATAGTTTTGTGCCAACCTATTGACATGTTGTGAGCATGTAGACTGGCCATTTGAACTATTGAAAAATGTTATTTTTAAATAGTTTAAAAAGGCAAATAAGTTAAGGGATAAGGGGTTTAGCGGTGACGAAAATCTGGTCCACAGAGACACTGAGGATAGGATCTGAAGGCCAGCTTGAATCTGTTTTGCAGTTGTCCAAGGTTGTTCTGCCACCGTTCCAACAATCCTTTGCTGCAATATTAGGTCCATACTTCTCTCTCTTCTGGCCTCTTCTGGGGAGATACGTACCATGAGCCTTAACTTCTTGACAACATTTCGCACAGTGGACACAGGAGCCTCAAAGTCTCTGGAGAAGGACTTGTAGCTTTTACATTATCTATGCTTTGCTACTGCTGCTGTTTTTTTCCTTTTGTCCATGCTCAGTATGGGTGATGTAGTGACACACAACAGCAGAATTGATGGGTTTGCTCCATTTAAACTGGTTGGATGACTGGCTACTAGCTTGCTATCAGCTAAACTCACCACAGCTGAGTTCAAGGTGAATGACCTGCTTGAAATTCATCGTTTCAAGTCTTTTCAAATCTAAAAGGGCGTCAAATATTTTGCACAGCAATTTCTGTGTAATATATTATTTAAAAAATAAGTTTTGGTGTTATTAGTTTGATAAATAATTCGGGACACCAAATACTTTTGTCAATTTCAACTTACAGTATATTATAGACATTTGGAGACGTCTGGAGGCCTTGTGCAAGGGTGCCAATACTTTCAGCCCAACGGTAGTATTATTGAGAGAAGAGATCAACACATTTCTGGTGAATATGGTTATTCATAAGGAATATATTAAAGACAACTTTTTGCTGTTTTTTATGTTACATGTTATGATTTCCTTTTTTTCCCATTTGATTTGTTAGCTGGTATTGGACAAAGCTCAGAGTGCTAGAATAGCATATACTGTATGTATTTTTTTTATATGTGGCCTCAAACATAACAACTAAGTTTATTATTGCATTGTTATTTATTTATTAGTTACTGTTTCAAGGGGCTAAATAGTAGATGTTCATTTATATTTATAATTATAAGTTATTTGATATTTTTAAAAGTAATTAAATAAGGTAACAGATGTAACGGTTTTGAAACTGCTGCTGCAAAAAAAAAAAAAGTTTTGTAGTTGTTCATTGTACTCTATATACTGCTTGACTTGTTAATTAAAGGTTATTTACTTTACTCGGTTGCATTGTAGTGATGTCATTGTCGTTTTACACTATATGCACATGCCTTTACTATATGCACATGCTTTGAATGCCAGCATCAGAGTTTTGTTTGTAGTGCTGCCAATATTGCATATAAGTAGGCTACTCAGGGGTTGACACTAAGGTCTCAGAGGCACTTGCCCATCGGGCAAGTGCAAGTCAGGTTCTACTTGCCCTCAGCTCATGGTCACTTGCCCCCCAAAAATATATTGTAAATTTTGCAGATGTAACTCTTGAGAACGTAAAAATGAAACCAAATGGACCCTTGCGGGTCAATTTGGTTTCATTTTTACACTCTCAAAAGTTAAAATTCATCATCTTAATTAGCCCAGGTCTACACAACTAGAGAATGTAGAAGATTAGGTCATTTTGATGTGTATGTTAATTTGCCTGTTTTGTTTCCCAAATCCAGCCTGGAATTGTGGATAGCTAGAAAGCAGGGAAAGACACAGAGGCAGAGTGCAATGACTGCCTTCAAGACAAATTTATCTTGTGTTGTGTTATAGTGCACCAAGTTGCACACTTGCCCTGCAACCAGGTAGCTAACTTGCCCGACCATTCTTTTTACTTGCCCCGGGCAAGTGTTAGTGTCAAGCCCTGCTACTGGAAGTAAGCAGAAATTGGACTCAGAAAACAGCACAGATTTAATAAATAAACCCAGAAGCGTATACGGTGACGGAGGGAACACAGCTGCGTGGAGGCCCAGAGCTAATAGTCCATGGGTCATAGGGGATTTGACAATACCGAGAGGTGGCAAAGGCTACTTATGATTTTTGAGAAGCTCTATGTCTATAGATAATATTTTGGTATGAATGATAGACCTTCCTAAGTGGTAGCTAAATTGGTGTTATCAGCTGATAGAGGTACCCTTCTACACTAAATAATGCCATTTTGGATACAGGTGCATGCTGAAATATTAGCTAATTTTCATGACATCGGTGAGACAGTCTTTGGGAGAATGTAGGACCCTCAACCTTTGAGATAGACTGAAGATAGAGATACCATCTGATTCTAAACAACCTCAGGTTGTTTAGAATCACCTTGTCATTCCACCTTGATCCATGCAATGTTATACATGCAGTACAAATGTGTAATTTCTGCCTATTGTAAACATTAGACCACTTTACTGTATCTATAGCCGTATGAGACCACTGTCTAAATATCTAATTTACACAACTGTACTTCATCTATAACTGCACACACTACTGTGCTGCATCTGCATATAGACATCTGAACAGTTGCGCAGACAGTATTTAAATACAGTACATGCGTGGTGCAGGAAGGTTATACATTGTACCAAAAATATGAACATAAGTGGAATGTTCTCTACTGTGTGGGCTGGGAATTCCAGGAATTTCAATTCAATTGAAATTTCAATTGAAAGTGTTGAATGGGCGTTAAGGCCACCTCTGGGTATGAAGCTGGGGGCCATTCGTCCACCTTGGCGAGGGGGGGAGAAAGAAGGAAGAGAGAAAGAGAGAAAAGAGAGGAAAAAGAGAAAGAGAGAGAAAAAGGAGGAAAATACAGTTTCACCGCAGCAGTATATGCCTGTTGTGTGCACGATTTGGTCAGGTTTGACATTTTGGACGTGCAACACAGACGGGATTCGAACCAGCGGCCCCATGTTCCTAATGGCATAGTGAGGTACATCATCCCCTTATTAGGATAGAGCCAGGCGCAGTTTGGGAATGGGGATTCCCCATGCTCTGTGCAGTCATTCATTCATTCATTCATTCATTCATTCATTCATTCATTCATTCATTCATTCATTCATTCATTCATTCATGATATTTGCTATAAGATAGCAAAATGAGTCTATTTACAGTAGACCATGTTTAGTCAGAGCTAGTGTTCTTTGTATGAAATTCATAGGCTACAGGCTGAAATTGTGAATTTGGCATTTGATGTAAACACGCATCATGACAAGTGATGTAGGAGAATTAACACCACAGAGATTTGCACTCTGTAAACAACAGAAGCTGGCTATGTGAACGCACCGTCTGTGTCGGTGCTGTTGTTTCCCAGGTTTGTGGGAGGTACTTGAACGCACCATGTTGCTGGTGGTGTGGGTGCCGTGCTTTCCCAGGCTGTGAGGCAGCACGTGAACGCACCATGTTGCTGGTGGTGTGGGTGCCGTGCTTTCCCAGGCTGTGAGGCAGCACGTGAACGCAGCATCAGTGTCATGGTTGCTGTTGGAGCGCAAACAGGATCCTGATGCTCCTGCTGCGTGTTTCCCTGGGTCTGTTGCAATGCTGGAGGCTTTTACCTGAAGAATAATTCAAAGCTGCTTCATCTTTCACAATAAAACACACCGTCCGAGCTGACCATCATCATCAACATCAACATCATCATCATCAACGCACACACAGACAGACACAGGTGAGTTGACAGCTATGACGTTGCCGTGTGTGTGTGTGTGTGTGTGTGTGTGTGTGTGTGTGTGTGTGTGTGTGTGTGTGTGTGTGTGTGTGTGTGTGTGTGTGTGTGTGTGTGTGTGTGTGTGTGTGTGTGACACACACACTACTGTACACTGCATCCTAACGAATCGCCCTGTATTTACTATTATAGCTTGTTTTTAGCACCAGAAAGCTGATTTTTGTGTGCGTGAAATGGTGGCTGTTACACCGATATTGGTGACTTGTTGAATTTCTCGACTCTGGGAGTCGCTGTAAACAGAGGCCGTTGGTTTAAAGCCCCTCCAGGAGTCCCAGTTTCCACGGGTCACTAGTTTACATCTGTCATCTCTGCTACTGTGCAGAGACAGTTAGTAAGAGCTGCGACATTGAGGGGTCGGAAACTGAGCTGTTGTTCATGCAGCCTGGATAGGGACAAACTGGAGTTGGAAATACATTGTTTTGAACGAGGGAGGCGCAAATAAGAGCTAGTTTAGGGCATGTGTGCAACATGACAACTGTTTTTAAAGTATTGTACACCTAACTGCTAAAGTATCTGTTATGTTTATGTTGTACTATTACTACGAAACGATCTAAATAAAGGGATTTAAGACCATTATTGCTGAGACTGTTGCCCTGAGTCCAATGCACCTCAGCACCTGCCTCCTTCAGATCCAGGAATTGCCCCTATTTGTTGTCCCCATTCTCAATATAAATCTATGTAGAAGAGCCTCCATTGGTCTGTTCTCAATAGAAGTCTATGTAGAGGAGCCTCCATTGGACTGGCCCCATGCAGTGAAGGGAGTTGTCGTATCTGTGTTTATACTACCAAGGCTCTGCTACTGTCTAGCTGACAGCTAATGCTAGCCAACAGAGAGCGTCTCTCTCTCTCTCTCTCTCTCTCTCTCTCTCTCTCTCTCTCTCTCTCTCTCTCTCTCTCTCTCTCTCTCTCTCTCTCTCTGTCTCTGTCTCTGTCTCTGTCTCTGTCTCTGTCTCTCTCTCTCTCTGTCTCTCTCTCTGTCTCTCTCTCTCTCTCTCTCTCTCTCTCTCTCTCTCTCTCTCTCTCTCTCTCTCTCTCTCTCTCTCTCTCTCTCTCTCTGTCTCTGTCTCTGTCTCTGTCTCTGTCTCTGTCTCTCTCTCTCTCTGTCTCTCTCTCTGTCTCTCTCTCTCTCTCTCTCTGTCTCTCTCTCTGTCTCTCTCTCTCTCTCTCTCTCTCTCTCTGTCTCTCTCTCTCTGTCTCTCTCTCTCTCTCTCTCTCTCTCTCTCTCTCTCTCTCTCTCTCTCTCTCTCTCTCTCTCTCTCTCTCTCCATTCATCTCTCATATCCACTAGTGTCACGTCACGATTTAACGCTGCATTTAAATACCAATGGTGATGACAGCTGCTAGTATTGAAGCGACTGAACGAATGCATGACTGAATGAACGCATCATGGATGCTATGAAATGAAAATGTGACAGTAGTAGTAGTACGGCAAGCAGCCAGACGCGGATCTGAGAACAGTTCATTCAGGGCTTGACACTAACACTTGCCCACTTGCCCGGGGCAAGTAAAAAAAAATGGTGGGGCAAGTGAAGACTGCTACCTGGTTGCCCGATCGGGCAAGTGTGCAACATAGTGCACTATAACACAACACAAGATAAATTTGTCTTGAAGGCAGTCATTGCACTCTGCCTCTGTGTCTTTCCCTGCTTTCTAGCTGTCCACAATCTACCTTATGCAGCCAAACACTTCCTGGTTGTGCTGGCAGTAAGGGATCCTTCCTGTCGGCAGACTCCCATTCACTGTGCATGTATTGGTTGTGATTTTGTATGAATAAAGTTCACTTCCTTAAACCACACTATTTCATTTGATAATACCATTTCCTAGTTCTTCATAGTTTGTTTTATTTGTGGTGTGCTATTGACATGATCACACGAGTTAGAAATGTCTAAAATCTTCAGTTAAAATCATGAGTACTTCATGGATTTCTCCAAGTGTTGCCATGTCCGCTTTTTATAAGCAACCTTTTTCAGTAAATCTGCTTGCAAGTAATGACAGTTTACTAGGTAGATTTTTAAGGCTTGTTCCATATCTGTGATTCTGCTCAAATGAACAATGAGTCAAAGAGCCCCCATGTTCCATGCATCTGTGCACACAGATCCCCATCTGTAATTTTTTTGTGCCAAGCCAGGTTTTTATTTTTCATCTGTATAAAACAAGAATTATTTTGGAAAATATCAAATCTATCAGATCACAGTGGTACACTTTGAGCTTTCAGATCTGCTATTCTCAAGTAGCTGCCAATATTTAGTCTTAGAGTATAATGCATAGTATGTAATGTACAGTAGATGTATAGCTCATGATTGACTGATTGCTTATCTCTCTCACACAATCTGGCAACACCGGAGCAAGTGCATTGTTCCAGATTGTGTGAGAGAAATAAGCAACCATGGTCTATGACATGGGGTTTCAACTGATTGTGAACCAGGGACCACCAACCTGACTTAGAATCAACACGGGGACCACCACAGTTACCCTAAATCCATTCTGTTACTTCATTCAACCTAGAGAGAAAATATCCGCACTCACATATAGTTCACAAGTTTTTTTTTTATTATTTCATTTCAGAGTTTCATAGAGAAATGAAATAAAAGAAAACTCATGAACTATATGCGAGTGCGGATATTTTCTCTCTACATTGATCTGCAAGAATCTGCACCCATCAGCCATTGAGAATACAAGTTGGACTCTGAGTAGAGTGCGCCTACCTAACGATATACAGTAGCCTAATGATAGTGTAGACATATGGCATTATTATTCCCACAGTGATGTAGGCTAATTATGATAAAATCAGGCAAACTTTCTTGAGATTCTAACACCCATTTCTGTGGATTTTCTTATCCTCAATCAGACTTTCAGTAACTGACAAGGTTGGCATGCTTACTGTACATTGCACAAAGCTTTAGTGTGCTGTTCTATGGAAGAAAAAATTGAATACCTTTCAGGACCACAAGTGGTCCATGGAACACCAATTGAAAATACCTGGACCTGGACTATGAAAACCAAATGAGCTACTATATTACTCTTTAAGACTTTCTTTAAGGCTCTTTAAGACAAGAACTTGAGATTTGTTTTACATCTGGGGTTTGTGATCCAGGGACATGGGATCCTTTATGAAAATGTTTGAGGAGAATCACAGGTTTAAGCAACATTAGGGAACAGGCTTAAATAAAACATGCAGCTAGTAACTACCATTGTTTTCAAGCAACTTTACTGAAAAGGCTTGCTTATAAAAAGTGGATATGGCAACACATGGATAAATCCATGAAAAACTCCCGGTTTTAACTGAAGATTTTAGACATTTCTTACTCATGTGATCATGTCAATAGCACACCACAAATAATACAAACTATGAAGAACTAGGAAATGGTATTATCAAATGAAATAGTGTGGTTTAAGGAAGTGAACTTTATTCATACAAATTCACAACCAATACATGCAAAGTGAATGGGAGTCTGCCGACAGGAAGGATCCCTTACTGCCAGCACAACCAGGAAGTGTTTGGCTGCATAAGGTAGATTCCAGGCTGGATTTCGGAAACAAAACAGGCAAATTAACATACACATCAAAATGACCATTAATCGTCTTCACTGTGGACCTGGTCTAATTAAGATGATGAATTTTAACTCTTGAGAGTGTAAAAATGAAACCAAATGGACCCGCAAGGGTCCATTTGGTTTCATTTTTACGTTCTCAAGAGTTACATCTGGTTAACCAACTTAACTGGGTACCACCTCGAACCTGGGGGGCAAGTGACCATGACCTGAGGGCAAGTAGAACCTGACTTGCACTTGCCCAATGGGCAAGTGCCTCGGATACCTTAGTGTCAACCCCTGAGTTGGCTAATGTCTGCTCTGTGTCATTTCAATGAGGGAAACCTAAGAACAGACTGCTGGCTTTGGTCACTATTAATAAAACAAATGGTCTGTTTGGCAGAATGTATGTGCAGAACCCATGAAGGCATGATGTTAAGGTTTTGTGTTTAAAAATGTTGAGATCCCAGCATGCTTTAAAGCAGTGGGTTTTCAATCAGTGGTCCTTAAAAGGGGTTTCAGGTGGTCCCCAACTAAATGATGGAAAGTTGGTTAATCAGATGTAACTCTTGTGAGCGTAAAAACGAAACCAAATGGACCCTTGCAGGTCCATTTGGTTCCATGTTTACACTCTCAAGAGTTAAAATATTCATCTGATTCAGCCCAAGTTTACACAAGTAGGGAATGTAGAAGACTACGGTAATGGTCATTTTTGTCTGTTTTTGTTTCCAAAATCCAGCCTGGTATTGTGGACAAAAGCAAAACAAATCTTTTGGTTTGGGGCTGTGGGGCTCAAATGTCATCAAATGGTTTTAACGAATGGTTTTAACGACAGTCTTAATGACCGTTGTAGGAATGTTGAGTAGGGGTCCCCGGCTCCCCGCCGGCACGTAGAAACTGATGTAAGACCTGTTGAGTAGGGGTCCCCGCCGGCACGTAGAAACTGATGTTAGACCTGTTGAGTAGGGGTCCCTAGCATGTACATTTTTTCCGTATGCTAACTTGCATGCTGAGCATTTTTCATAATTGGCACAACATGTTGACCATACCATTAACAACCAATAGAAGGCAACAAAAAAAAATTCCACCATGCTTTTGTTGCATGTGATATCTAAAACTGGGGCGTTTTTGTGATGCTGAAGCCATTCCAAGCATTAGTTTTGCTCAGAGATGGATCTAGAAATGTTGGGCCCCTGGCCCTACCCCAATGGGCCATCTGGTTAACCAACTTTCTATCATTTAGCTGGGGACCACTTGGGACCCTCTCAAGGACCACTGGCGGTCCCCGGACCATTGGTTGAAAACCACCGGACTAGAACATTTAGCTTAGCTTCATTTATTTAGTTTTTTACAAGGAAAGGAGCAGCTTTTGTGTGAACACAATGGTGTGGGTGTGAACGGTGACCTTTGTAATATACTGTACTGTATAATACCAGGGACAGCCCAGAGCACTGTTTTTATAGGACCATATAAGTGTGTTATTGCCTGGTTAGCCTGACTGACTGGCTAGGTCTCTGTAACTGTAAGTGACTGTTCATGGCAAGGAACTGTCATACAAATGAATATTAGACCGTCGACACCCAACTGGTAATATCAATGGTATATGGATGGACCGCTCTATACTGTGACTATATATATATATATATATATATATATATATATATATATATATATATATATATATAGTCACAATTTTCACCAAATAATCCACATATTCCTAAATTTAACACGCTTGTGGTGCTCCACAATCAGTGTTTGGCAATATTACTTAGAAGAGTAATATCTTTACTTACATAATACTTATGACCCCTTAGAAAAAGTAATAATATTACTTCATTTACTAGAATTACTAGAATCAAATAATGTATTGCATATTACAATATTACTTTCCCAAGTCCCCACTCTCACTTGCAAAGGAATAGAGATGTACAACACAATCTGTTTAGTGACAACTTGCGACAACTCCGATAACTTGTAGTGTGTGTCCTGTGTGCAGAATGCTGCGGTGGATTAGGATCTACAAACTACAGTGCATCTCTGTTGTTATCTGTTGATGTATGCATGTAAATCTGCTCTATTTTCACAGCATGCAACAACAAGCTCAAAAGTAAAGAGGCATTTGTTACTTGTTACCCATTTTGGCAGAGTAATATATTTACCTTTGCTGGAAATGTAATAATATTACAGTTATATTGCCCAACACTATCCATAATACACAATAACAACCATGCAAACATTGAAAACATTGAACAATACAGCCAGAAAGATTTCTGCAGCCACATGCCATTAAAAACTATACTACTACAGTGGCTGATGAGTGATGATGACTGCTGAGGATAATGATGGATAAAATACAATTTATATATTTATTTTGATATGTAAACATTGGTAAAGGTACATATTGATATATAAAGGACAAAGAAGCAGTTACAACATTGAGAAGTAAAGTTCATAACCAGAAAGAACTGTCCCACAAAGATTGTCACACAATACAAAGAATGTCCCACAATGCAAAAATATACAAACAAACGCACAAAGCAATGCAAAGCACAGAACTGACAGACTAGTTAGACTAGTCTGTCTACCTGCCACATAATTCCAGATGATTAATCTGACTGAATACCAAGCAAGGACAGCATGTCCCCATCATGTCACAAACATAGAAGTGTACCATGTAATGTCAATAGTGCATTCTTTTCCCTTTTTGTAGCATGGGAGTGCAGTGGTGTGGTGTTTCTAAGCAATTTTCTAAGCCAGTGGTTTTCAACCTTTTTGACACCAGGGCCCACCATTTATTCAGAATTTGAGCCACGGACCACCACTTGAGGACGTTTTAGCCCCACAGACCCCAAAACGAAAGATTTCTTTTGCTTTTGTCCATCTTCTAGTTGTGTAGACTTGGGGCTAATTCAGATGATGAATATTTTAACTCTTGAGAGTGTAAAAATGAAACCAAATGGACCCGCAAGGGTCCATTTGGTTTCATTTTTACGTTCTCAAGAGTTACATCTGGTTATGCAACTTAGCTGGGGACCACCTGGAACCCTCTCAGGGACCACTGGTGGTCCCCGGACCACCTGTTGAAAACCCCTGTTCTAAGCAATTTCCCTACCAAATGGACCCGTAAGGGTTCATTTGGTAAGGGGGGGCTCCAGGGAAAATCTCCTGTGATGTCATACCTATGACAGGCACAGTAAAATGGCATTTTTAAACTAAAGAACATATTAGCCTTTTTAAATGTTCAATTCTACGGTAGTTATAGAGGACAAGTATAATGTATTTATCCATATGAGGCTTATTAGCCTGGGATCCTTTTAAAGCAGGGGTGGGCAATTATTTTTCCCAAGGGGCCAAATGAGATACATAAAATATTGTGGAGGGCCAAGACTAAAGGCTGAACTAAAGTCTGTGTAATATTAATTTAATTTCAAGATAAGAGTAAGACCAACCATTTGACACCAGGGCCCACTATTTATTCAGTATTTGAGCCACGGACCACTATTTGATGACATTTTAGCCCCACAGATCCCAAAACTTTCAAGATGTCTTTTGTTTTTGTCCACAATTCCAGGCTGGATTTGGGAAACAAAACAGGATAACAAAAATGACCATTCTCTTACATTCTCTGATTGAATGTGTAGACTTTAGGCTAATTCAGATGATGAATATTTTAACTCTTGAGAGTGTAAAAATGAAACCAAATGGACCCGCAAGGGTCCATTTGGTTTCATTTATACGCTCTCAAAGAGTTACATCTGGTTAACCAACTTTCCATATTTAACTGGAACTCTCTCAAGGACCACTGGTGGTCCCCGGGCCGGTCAGAGTCAGCCAAAGGGCCGCATTTGGCCCCCGGGCCGCATGATGCCCAGGTATGTTTTAAAGCATGTCTGGTGTTCGCCCGGTGACACCCCACCCCCCACCCCCCCTCATGGTGCCCCAGGCAACTGCCTAGTCTGTCTAATGGCAAAAACGCCCCTGCGGGAGTGGTCGACTAGTGGATGAATCAGGTCTTTGACCGAAGGTGTTCGTATTGCAAGTGGATTCTTTAAATACTATATAGAAGCTATCCATGATATAGTGTTTAATGCTTCACATTTCATATCATATTTCTCTCATCCAAGGGATCCGTGTGTGGCCTGAAAACTGTTCAAGACCCATCGATTGATCAATAGATAGATAGATAGATATGTTAAGATATACTTTCTGGTGTCTGTCTGGTGATAATGAATACACACACACACACACACACACACACACACACACACACACACACACACACACACACACACACACACACACCATTCCATTCCTTCTGACCATCATGTTAGTCATAAGATAGAAAAGCGCCTGACTGTCAAACAATGCATAACAACTGTGTGTGTGTGTGTGTGTGTGTGTGTGTGTGCGTGCGTGCGTGCGTGCGTGCGTGCGTGCGTGCGTGCGTGCGTGCGTGTGTGTGTGTGTGTGTGTGTGTGTGTGTGTGTGTGTGTGTGTGTGTGTGTGTGTGTGTGTGTGTGTGTGTGTGTGTGTGTGTGTGGTGTGTGTGTGTGTGTGTGTGTGTGTGTGTGTGTGTGGCTGACTGGCTGACTGGCTGACTGACTGACTGGCTGACTGACTGACTGACTGACTGACTGGCTGACTGGCTGACTGGCTGACTGGCTGACTGGCTGACTGACTGGCTGGCTGGCTGACTGACTGACTGACTGACTGACTGACTGACTGACTGACTGACTGTGAGATTGTAGGCATAAGCAGATCTAGAAATCACGGCCCCCCTACATGCCATACCTTGTTGTAAAGGTGACTAATCAATTATTGATGTTGATATTATTGAATTGATATTAACTCCTTAACAGATTTATCACAGCTCTTGGAGTGATGGATTTTCTATTGTCTGCTCATCACTCCAAAAGTCATGAATGAATGAATGAATGAATGAATGAATGAATGAATGAATGAATGGATGGATGTTTAGGCTTTGTTTTATTAACAAGCTCATTAACTCACTGCACATCGCCTCATGAAGTCCTGTGGTGGTAAGTACCTGTAGAGAATACACCTCACACACTTTACAACTATAATTGATAAATGGTATAACTTTAAATGCATTTATCTTTGAAGGAACCCTGCAGGCTGTTTCGTTGAATGTATTTAAAAAAAAAAAAAAACTGAAACACATCATCAACTCGTTTTTTCCCCTTAAAGTAGACACTTTAAGCTGTCTTTGGATATCATTCATTTGCACAGTAAGTTATTTCGGTACTATTGAGCCTAATGGGAGCAGACCTAGCTTTAAGAGTTAAGGTGGAGAAAATAACTTCCAAAGTTGTTTCCCATCTGTTGTGGACAGGTTTAGGTATGTGTGGGACTGTGGCGTCCTCTCGGACACTGCCCGTGTGTTGGTTTGGTTCCCACAGTATAAGCTTTTTGGCTGCTAGTTGTTTCTTGGTGTGGGTGACAGACGGTCCAGCTAGTCTCACCCTCCTCACTGCTATACCTTCCCTGATCAGGGCTTGACACTAACACTTGCCCGCTTGCCCGGGGCAAGTAAAAAAATGGTGGGGCAAGTGAAGACTGCTACCTGGTTGCCCGATGGGGCAAGTGTGCAACTTAGTGCACTATAACACAACACAAGATAAATTTGTCTTGAAGGCAGTCATTGCACTCTGCCTCTGTGTCTTTCCCTGCTTTCTAGATATCCACAATTCCAGGCTGGATTTGGGAAACAAAACAGGCAAATTGACATACACATCAAAATGACCTAATCTTCTACATTCTCTAGTTGTGTAGACCTGGGCTAATTAAGATGATGAATTTTAACTCTTGAGAGCGTAAAAATGAAACCAAATGGACCCGCAAGGGTCCATTTGGTTTCATTTTTACGTTCTCAAGAGTTACATCTGGTTAAACTTAAATGCAAAATTTACAATATATTTTTGGGGGGCAAGTGACCATGACCTGAGGGCAAGTAGAACCTGACTTGCACTTGCCCGATGGGCAAGTGCCTCGGAGACCTTAGTGTCAACCCCTGCCTGATACACCTAGCCTGACCTCAGTCTGAATTGTCATTTCATTCCACTTCGTTTCGCTTCATTATTCAGACTGAGGTCCCTCTCTACCACTCTACACACAGCAGTTTCTAGGATGGTTGTTATCAAAGCAGCAGTCTTAACGGTGATAAATTTGACTTTGTGAACGAAGTGAGTGACCGGGCTGTTGGCCAATCAGGGGATTGGGATTGGATTTCCAACCGGCACAAACGGCCCCAAAGGGAGGGAAAAAATAGCTAGTATTTAAGGTGCTGATTCAGGGCTGAGGCAGTCTATGATAGACATGGTAATGTCAGGAATTGGCCATAAAATACATTTGAATATTCGTTTTAAACCATTCTGTACTGTACTTGTGATGTTTTAACTTTAATTGAAACTTTAATTTGTATACTGGTTTAGTTTATGGGATCCAGAGTCTTGTGGGAACTCACACAACATTTTTTACTACTATTAAATTCAAACTCTTAAGTAAAATTAGGAATGTCCCGCAGGGATTAAAGTTCTCAGTACTGGGTACTGATTTCAGTCCTGAGGATTTCACAGGGGTCATTTAATTCCAGTGCTTATTTGCAAAAGATCATTTTCAGTCTCAAGATTTTTTTTACTTAATCCCTGTGTCCCGGTACTCTATCGCTATTGGAAAAAAAGATCGGATTGGCCCTTTGTTGTCATATCGGTTCATATCGGTACCTGCGAATAGAGTATCAGTATCAGAAAAGTATCAGTATCTGTCCTTATTTGTGGGGTCATATGGGTATTGACAAATATACCAGTCTAACCACTGATCTGACTATGGAAGGTACTGTAAATACGTTGGGTCATGTGGAATTTGCTTTGGAGTTGTCTAAGTGCACATTTGATTTAATAGCCTACAGCAGTGGTTTTCAACCAGTGGTCCGGGGACCACTAGTGGTCCTTGAGAGAGAGGGTTCTAGGTGGTCCCCAGGCTAAATGATGGAGAGTTGGTTAACCAGATGTAACTCTTTGAGAGCGTAAAAATTAAACCAAATGGACCCTTGCGGGTCCATTTGGTTTCATGTTTACACTCTCAAGAGTTAAAATATTCATCATGTGAATTATCCCAACAATCACACAACTAGAGAATGTTTAATGGTCACTTTGATCTGTACGTTTGCCTGTTTTATTTCCAAAATCTGTCCTTGAATTATCGACGAAAACGAAAGAAAGAACGAAAGAAATCTTCAGTTTTGGGGTCTGTGGGGTGAAAATCTCCACAAATGTTGGTCCGTGGCTCAAATGCTGAATAAATAGCGGGCCCTGCTATCAAAAAGGTTGAAAACCACTGGCTTACAGTATTTGGTATCAGTATCGGCTAACACCGATATTGTGGTATTGGGATTGGATCGGAAATGAAAAAGGTGGATTGGGACATCCATAATTCCTAACAAAGTTTCAACATTTCTGTCAACTAGAATTTGCATTGCAACTAAAATTTGCATTTGCAAGCTGACAACATGCAGCATCGCAATGTGTAGGACGGTGAGAGAGACAGAGAGAGAGGAGAGAGGTGTGTGTGTGAGGGGGGAGGGAGGGGGTTATTGTGGGTCACCATCTGTGTTGTTGGCACACACACACACACACACACACACACACACACACACACACACACACACACACACACACACACACACACACACACACCAATAATAACAACTACTAGTGTAATAACGGTGCTTCAGTGAGCTGATCCTCCCTGTAGCCTCACACCTGCTTATTAGACTGTCTTAAAGGAACACGTCACCCATTTTCACATTTTCATCATTATGACAAGTATTTTAGCTATGTGAGGGGGCATTCGAACATGGTCCTAAATACAAAATTTAGAGCAATTTATTTATTTATTTTTTATTATCTACTACAGCCCATATTTGAGAGGGCCCAAATATGCAGGCTCATATTTGGGCCCAAATGCCCACCCTGGTTTCGGCCAAATTAATAAAACAATATTTTGAACATATAAATGAAAACAGTAAATGTAATTCCACGGACCTCCACGTATTAGGAGGACAACATCAGTCACCAGAAAAAAAGATTGGTGGTTTTCGAATAATCTGTCATGGTTAAAATGGAGTTTTAAGTCATAATTGGTTTGCATAGGTAGGAGGCAGATACACTAACATATGGTGATCAAATATCTAAATACTGAAAGGAGTAAATTTTACTTTCTCACAAAGTTGCCCTTTAAACATCTGACTGTGACACACACTAGACATGGTGTAGAAATGGGTTTAGGTTCAGTCGAGGTACAGCGTCCGACGTACAAGATGATGGCTTTACGGAGGCTAGAGCAGGCAGGACGTAACCCGATGCCTACCCACAATCCCTCAGGATGTATAGGGTTACCTCGGGTCTCCATGGAGGCGGACAGGGAGGCCCCTGATTGGTCAGTGGTCAAGTAGCTGACAGGTGGGATGCTGATGGTCATGTGACACTGTCTGAACACGCAGACACAGAGATGTATACGCTAGAGCAGGGGTGGCCAACCCGCGGCTCGCGAGCTTCCACATGAAACCATCAAAAACCTTTTTATTTTATACCAGGGCCCCCATTTATTCAGAATTTGAGCCATGGACTACCATTTGATGACATTTTAGCTCCACACACCCCAAAGCTAAAGCTAAAGATTTTGTTTAATTTTGTCAACAATTCCAGGCTGGATTTCAGAGAAAACAAAACAGTCAAACATACAGATCTTAAATGACTGACCATTAATCTTCTACCTTCTCTAGTTGTGTAGACTTGGGCTAATTCACATGATGAATATTTTAATTCTTGAGAGTGTAAACATGAAACCAAATGGACCCGCAAGGGTCCATTTGTGTTTACATGTTTACGCTCTCAAAGAGTTACATCTGGCAAACCAACTTTCCATCATTTAGCCTGGGGACCACCTTGAATCCTCTTTGATGTGGCTCTTTGCAGTAACACAACGAAAAATGTGGCTCTTAGTCTGTGACCGGTTGACCCCTGCGCTACAGTAAGAACAGTAGATCTGATCTTAGAGCAGCAGAACTACAGGGCCTTTCTGCGTGGAGTTTGCATGTTCTCCCCATGTCCCCTAGGTTTGATACCCTCACAAAAACATGGTGTAATCCTGGTCTCTAGACTGCCTCCCCCTGGCCAGCCGGGGCACCTGATGGAGGGGACAGGAACTGGTTGGAATAACGTGTTCCTTCCACGCGCTACGTCCAACCAGGGAAACTCCCCCCTGTCAGGTGGAAAGAAGGCAGCTTGGACTCCTCATGCGTTGAAGGAAGCATGAGACCAGTCTGCTGCTGCCTCCCCAGGTTGGTGGAGGGTTTGTAGCCCAGCCCAGGATCACATTAGGTATTGGCACTGGGTGAAAAAATGGGTTGCAAAATCGTATTTTGATCTGTACACTGTATGTTTGGCTGTTTTGTTTCCCAAATCCAGCCTGGTATTGTGGACAAAAGCTAATGCTCATTAGAGTGCAGGGCCAGTTCTAGGTATAAGAAATATAAGCAGTCGCTTAGGGCCACAACCAGTAAGGGAGTCACTGCGTAGTGTATGACAACTAGACAACTAGAGAATGTTTGATATTTGCTGTTTACATTTCAATTGAAATCGATATTTCAATACAGTTACTGTATCATACACTTCTAACATGCACACTGTTATTATCAGTGAGGTATAGAAAGATGACTGAAAACTGACTGAAAAGTGAAACCTCTCTCTCTCTCTCTGTGTCTCTCTCTCTCTCTCTCTCTCTCTCTCTCTCTCTCTCTCTCTCTCTCTCTCTCTCTCTCTCTCTCTCTCTCTCTCTCTCTCTCTCTCTCTCTCTCTCTCTCTCTCTCTCTCTCTCTCTCTCTCAGATGTGAGTGGTCAGAGGGTGGTGTACCTGGAGGATCAGCCACAACCATGGTCAGTTTTATATGAAAATATAGCTGCAAGCAGCAATAAAACGGGATCAAGCAAGCAGCAATAAGGAGTAAGAACAATACGCACAAATAAGCCCTAGAAACATGGGAGCCTGAACTTCAGAAATACATCAGGTAATTATGGGAGCAGGGCAGGGTTTTTGATTCCTGCCCTGACTGACTCACACATTGTAATCTGGTGTGACTGAGTGAATGATTGGTGAGCTGTGAGTGAGTGGTGAACTGAGCTATGAACTGTCATTAGTGACAACATGGCCGAATAGTGACAGTCAAACAGCCTTGCCCAGCCATGAGGCCCATAGGGCACGTGCCTATCTCCTGTTTCTGTAGCATGAGGCAGCTTGATGTACAAGTACACCCTCTGGACATGACGCTAGTATGACACAGGGTCTTACCCCCAATCCAACCCTTGATGCTGAGTGCCAAGCAGGGAGGCATTGGATCCCGTTTTTAGAGCCTTTGGTATGAACCCCGGCCTCCCAGTCTCAGGGCAGACACTCTAACCACAAGGCCACTGAGTTGCTGAATGAGTAAATGATTGGTGAGCTGTGAGTGAGTGGTGAACTGAGCTGTGAACTGTCATTAGTGACAACATGGCCGAATAGTGACAAAACACAACATGGCCGAATGGTGACAACCACCATTACATTGAGTTTTACCCTGGGTTACACATAGAACCATGAACTTAGATGTAGAAGACCACATGAGATTGTGCATGATTGACTCATATTACTAGGTGTCCGTGCCGGGATTTGAACCCAGGAACTCTCATTTCCAAGTCATGCGCTCTACCAATGAGGCTACCCAACAGACACAAGACGTACTGGAAACAACACACACATTCAGTGGACTGCTTGGTAAATGGTAAATGGTGCATTTATATAGCGCCTTTATCCAAGGCGCTTTACATAGATTGTGCATCACATTCACCCATTCACACACACATTCATACACTGATGGCAGTGGGACAGGGACACATCGACACTAACTCTGCAGGAGCCCGGGATCGAACCGGCAACCTTGTGGTTACCATCCGGTTACTCTACCTCTGAGCCACTACCGCTCCTTAAATATGCACAAATAAGCCATAGAAACATGGAAGAAATACATCATGTGATTGTGGAAACACAGCCGAATAGTGACAAAACACAACATGGCCGAATGGTGACAACCACCATTACATTGAGTTTTACCCTGGGTTACACATAGAACCATGAACTTAGATGTAGAAGACCACATGAGATTGTGCATGATTGACTCATATTACTAGGTGTCCGTGCCGGGATTTGAACCCAGGAACTCTCATTTCCAAGTCATGCGCTCTACCAATGAGGCTACCCAACAGACACAAGACGTACTGGAAACAACACACACATTCAGTGGACTGCTTGGTAAATGGTAAATGGTGCATTTATATAGCGCCTTTATCCAAGGCGCTTTACATAGATTGTGCATCACATTCACCCATTCACACACACATTCATACACTGATGGCAGTGGGACAGGGACACATCGACACTAACTCTGCAGGAGCCCGGGATCGAACCGGCAACCTTGTGGTTACCATCCGGTTACTCTACCTCTGAGCCACTACCGCTCCTTAAATATGCACAAATAAGCCATAGAAACATGGAAGAAATACATCATGTGATTGTGGAAACACAGCCGAATAGTGACAAAACACAACATGGCCGAATGGTGACAACCACCATTACATTGAGTTTTACCCTGGGTTACACATAGAACCATGAACTTAGATGTAGAAGACCACATGAGATTGTGCATGATTGACTCATATTACTAGGTGTCCGTGCCGGGATTTGAACCCAGGAACTCTCATTTCCAAGTCATGCGCTCTACCAATGAGGCTACCCAACAGACACAAGACGTACTGGAAACAACACACACATTCAGTGGACTGCTTGGTAAATGGTAAATGGTGCATTTATATAGCGCCTTTATCCAAGGCGCTTTACATAGATTGTGCATCACATTCACCCATTCACACACACATTCATACACTGATGGCAGTGGGACAGGGACACATCGACACTAACTCTGCAGGAGCCCGGGATCGAACCGGCAACCTTGTGGTTACCATCCGGTTACTCTACCTCTGAGCCACTACCGCTCCTTAAATATGCACAAATAAGCCATAGAAACATGGAAGAAATGTGATTGTGGAAACACAGCAGGGTTTTTGGAGACTCAGACTTTGTATTGTCAGCAGTGGGACTTGAACCCTCAATCTTGTGTTCCGAAGTCAGGCACCCTACCGACTGAGCTATCCAGGCACAATGATTTGCTTAGTTGTTGTCATCAATGAAACAACCCAACAACACGCCACCAAGCAGTAAGCAATATGAACAATATGCACAATTCAGCAGTCCGAGGGTGGAGCTTAGTGGTCAAAGTGACAAATGGAAACAAGTTCCACATGCTTATTCCTCTCACACAATCTGGCACAATGTACTTGCTCCAGTGTTGCCAGAGAGAAACAAGCAGAAGAAGACTCTTCACAAACGAGCAACTTTCATTGGCTTATAAAAACGTCATTTTTTGATGAAAACAAATTTGCTTCTGAAGTTTTGTCCGGATGGGGCCAAAGTTCTCATGTAGCAGGTGTCATGCAAATTGATCAAAAATCCAGCCATAAAATCAGACATGAGCATTTTTCAAACTGCTTAAAATGGCAGACACTCTGGGGGTGGAGCTTACCAGTCGAAATTACAGATGTGTTCCACATGAATCAAGGAACGTGTAGAAACAAGTCCCATGATTTTAAGCCAAACGAAGCCTGAGTTATGCTTGTTCAAATGTTTCAGTTTCAAAGAATTGCTATAGCGCCCCCATTTGAGCGATTGGAGCAAGACTGGTTTTAGTGCTATTTGGCATCCCCCTCTACCAAACTGTAAAATCTCATAAACAGATTACTTTGCATGTGTAGATTAGGGATAATAGAAGAATTTTCACAAACAAGCAATTTTCATTGGCTCGTAAAAACATCATTTTTTTCACTGAAAACAAAATTCACACTCATTTCATGTTTGTATGGCTTCAAAGTTCATGTGTAGGTCATTGTTATGCATTTTGATCAAAGATTGTAGGAGAAGAGACATTTTAACTGTTTTACATATGATTCAAGATGGCGGTTCATCTAAAGGTCAGAGGTCAAAAGTCAGAATACAAAAGTTGTTTGACATAAGCAGACGCATAAGTGAATATAAGTTACATTTCTGAGAGACGAGCAGTTCATGAGTTATAAGTGTTTAAAGTTTGCAATTTCAGTTGAGTGCTATAGCGCCACCATTTGACCAGTGGTCACAGGCTTCGCATCATCACCGTTTGGCATCACCCTCTACCAGATTACCAATTTTCGCGAAAACCGACTGCACGGTTCAGCCAGAACAGCTATTTCTGGTGGAAGGAGAAAAAAAGAGACAGAATCAAGAAGGGATCAAGGTCCACTTCGTGGACTGCTTGGTCAGTTTTAAATGAAACTATAACTACAGGGTAATGCCCAACTCTGTCATTTTGTTCTGTTGTTAATGTTAACCATTACTAGTCATGACATGGTGCTTACTAGGACTTTCACTTCTAGTTTTTGCCAGTCAACTAGTTGCCTAGATTACTAGTCGACTATTCATTTATGTACCACGTATTAAATATTGGCATCTAGAATAGTTGCGACATTGATGGGTCATAAACTGAGTGCCTGTTCATGCAGCCTGAATAGGGTCAAATTGTTTTTTGTACCCCCAACAGCATCAGAATTTCACCATTCCAACCCACATCCAATCATCCATTCTAGCTGTTAAGATAATAAATGAGAATAAACTTGACTTACCACATGTCTCATGTCTCACTCTGGTTAAACTGATCATAATGACATTTTGTCTCTGCAGATTATATGATGATCTACTCCAGCTGCTATGGCCAACAGCAGTCAGAGCTCTGAACCTCTGGAAGGATTCCATGAAGTCAACCTGGCTTCACCCACTACACCTGACCTACAGGTAACCTACCGCCCACTACACCAGACCTACAGGTAACCTACCACCCACTACACCTGACCTACCACCCACTACACCTGACCTACCACCCACTACACCTGACCTACCACCCACTACACCAGACCTACAGGTAACCTACCGCCCACTACACCTGACCTACCACCCACTACACCTGACCTACCACCCACTACACCTGATCTACCACCCACTACACCTGACCTACCACCCACTACACCTGACCTACAGGTAACCTATCACCCACTACACCAGACCTACCACCCACTACACCTGACCTACAGGTAACCTACCACCCACTACACCTGACCTACAGGTAACCTACCACCCACTACACCTGACCTACAGGTAACCTACCACCCACTACACCTGACCTACCACCCACTACACCTGATCTACAGGTAACCTACCACCCACTACACCTGACCTACCACCCACTACACCTGACCTACAGGTAACCTACCACCCACTACACCTGACCTACAGGTAACCTACCACCCACTACACCTGACCTACCACCCACTACACCTGACCTACAGGTAACCTACCACCCACTACATCTGACCTACAGGTAACCTACCACCCACTACACCTGACCTACAGGTAACCTACCACCCACTACACCTGACCTACAGGTAACCTACCACCCACTACACCTGACCTACCACCCACTACACCTGACCTACCACCCACTACACCTGACCTACCACCCACTACACCTGACCTACAGGTAACCTACCACCCACTACACCTGACTTACAAGTAACCTACCACCCACTACACCTGACCTACAGGTAACCTACCACCCACTACACCTGACCTACAGGTAACCTACCACCCACTACACCTGACCTACAGGTAACCTACCACCCACTACACCTGACCTACAGGTAAACTTCTGATATTAAAAAAAAAAAAATGAAAATGTGGTGCAAATCTTGACAGTGAACGTTTTTAACTCAAATATTTTGCCTCTGGGGGCGTTTCTCAAACTACATATTTTCAGATGGGCTCTCCGTGGCCATATAAAGATAATTTTGGCCGTCCTTGCCATGAAATATTGAGCACCAATGACGAAACAAGATTTATACAACATTTGTCAAATCAGTTCTCAGTCAAAAGAGGAATGAACTGAAATCAGTGGACATTGATCACTGTGTGATTTGTTTTCTTTTCTGCCAGAACCAAGCGGACCATCGCCCCCCCACCCGTCAGAGTGCACCCCCCACCGCCCT
>CM076987.1:1475504-1478004 GCA_039105355.1 Benthosema pterotum | reverse complement strand
TGATTTGAAATTCATGGTGTAGTACCAGCCTGGTGCACTAGGGGCCCCCCAAAAGTAGCTACACTATGTGAACCTGCTGCTCTCTCCTGATTGGAGGAGAATTGTGGTGACCTGGGGAACTTTTATTATCTCCTCTGCTAACGTGGGGGAGGGGGAAACTCCATATGTGGTTTCCACACCTTATAATAGAGCATTTTAACAGAAAAAAATATTTTTTGGGTGATATCTGACAAAAGTGAAATCACTTCCCCTACCTTTAAAACGTACAGATGTGATCCTGTTAAAAAGGGTTACTTAAAAAAAAAAAAAAAAAAAAAAAAAAAAAAAAAGTTCGTCAAAAGAACTAAATATTAATGTTTTTCTTGATGGTCATGTTGTTTGTTTTGTTTTCATAACATGTCATGTTTCATTTCTATGATTTTAATTTCTTCATCTTGAATTTATTTATATTTTCTGTTTCTTTTCTCCCATTGCACATATGTCCATGCTTCTACTGTATGTGTGTGTGCATGCGTGTGTGCGTGCGTGCGTGTGTGTGTGTGTGTGGTGCGTGTGTGCGTGTGTGCGTGTGTGTGTGCACTGTAAGGAGTTGTTATTGAAGGATGAGGAGTGTGAGAAACTGACTAAAGTCAGAGTCCAGCTAGAGCAGGAGTTAGAAGACCTGACCGCTTCACTGTTCCAGGTATACACTGTAATACTGCTGCTGTTATTACTACTAATGATGAAACACTTTAGCGTCCGCCAGTATTTTCTAATGTGGCACTCATATTTTAAAGAGTCAAGTTTCGATCTGGGGGGACATTATTCATGAAAAGTTGAAATGCAAAAATGGCAGCCATCGTTCTCCCAATAATAAACCGGTTCCAGTTTCTACTGTCAAACTCAAATGCACAGTGGGCCAAAATATAACAATTGGTACAAGTCGAGGGCCGCAGCCTCCGGACTGTGTTTCAACACACAGGGGAGCGGTTTACAATGACGTCTAAGGAAAACAGCACAAGTAATTTTCCTTCAAAAATCATGATCATGCTTAATAGCAAGATCAATGCAAAAGATGAAACTGCATGCATTCAGAACTGATTGCATTGTTAAAGCTCAGTTTCCTGTTCTATGATCCTCACCAAGCACTGCTTTCACAGAAAAATGAGAAAGTAAATCAGTTGAGTTCAGAGAGTAAAACAATTCGCTCCATTCATGGGTGGGAGGGCTAATTCTAATAATAACTAAATATCATCCCACAGGCCAAAGATAATCCATTCGCAGGCCTGATTTGGCCCCTGGGCCTTGAGTTTGACGTAATTAATAGCCTGGTCGTGCATTCACAACGTTTTGTTAATCAGAGACAGCTTTTGCAGTCTCTATCGAGGTATAATTAACAGAAGACTAGTGCGAAAGGAGTCGGACCAGACCAGCCGCTCTTTCAAATGACCACTGATTTAGTTTACGACAGACAGACATGTTGATTACAAGACAGACTGATTAATCAGATGTATGGATCATGGGCACTAGCATTATTTGAACAAATTCTTCTATTTCCACCGCATCACAACGTTGGCTGGTGCGTTATCCAAACAAGTGTATCACATCAAAAAGGGGAGGTGGGTCGCACGACAGGTTGCAGGAGAGTTGTAGTTTATTAATTTCTGCTTACATTTCTTTGTACTTTGCAGTAGATGGGCACACAACAGTTTCGGGCCGTGCCGGCCTTCTTCAGGTGTAGCATTATTTGATAATGCCATTCTCTACTGCTTCCATAAACAATAATCACAGACAGCAAACACTTTCATGTCAGCTAATACAGTGTGATCGGTTTAGCCTGTGATATTTATTATTAATTCATATAGAGTGGTAAAACCTAAACATTGCGCAACCCTAGCTGCTAGTGTAGCACAGTCTTATATTTATATATTTTTCTTTTTTTCTTTTTTTTTTCTTATTACTTAACTAGGTATTTCTTTTGAGAGGTGGTGTGTAGGCCTAGGGAGGTGTACGAGTCACTACTACGCTACTTTATTGTACGGTAATGTTTGCTGTGTGTGTGTGTGTGTTTTTTACAGGAGGCTCATAAGATGGTCAGAGAAGCAAACGTGAAACAGGCCAACGCTGAGAAACAGCTTAAAGAAGCACTGGGAAAGGTGACACACACACACACACACACACACACACACACACACACACACACACACACACACACACACACACACACACACACACACACACACACACACACACACAGTGTCGCTGGTTGGCCATGCCCTTATCAGAGATGGAGCTAATATAAACAGAGGCACGGGAGAATTTCCTGACATGTTATTGATGGTAATGCGACATTAAAGCTGGTGCAATATTTTTCACCCAGTGCCAATTCCTAATGTGCCAACCTGGGGCAGCAGCGGACTGGCCTCATGCTTCCCTCAATGCATGAAGAGTCCAAGCTGCCTTCTTTTCACCTGACAAAGGGGCGTTTCCCTGGTTGGACGTAGCGTGTGGAAGGAACACG
>CM076987.1:1448004-1468004 GCA_039105355.1 Benthosema pterotum | reverse complement strand
TTCATCCAACTATTACTATGTCTCCCCCTACTGTAGATATAGAGTAAGTACATGTACACACACACACACACACACACACACACACACACACACACGCACACGCGCACGCACACACATGCACACAAGAGACCAGCTGAGATAATGCCATTCGTATGCATCAGGGCTGGATGTAACATTTCCCAATTGGGGGGTCAGGAGAAAATGGCATGGGTGCGACTTCATCTCCCGTGACGCTCTCCTGTGACTGTTGGGTTTATAAATATCCAACCAATGAAATGTATTTACAAGAGCTTGTGACTAAAATAACAGCTGCTTTGGATCCAACATTTTTTTTTACCATTTCCTCACAACTAGTTAACAGTTTTATTAGACAACTAAAGCATCAATAACAACATCAGTTGTTGTTGAAGTTGCAACAGACACGCAGCATGCATAAAGCTAAAGGTCTGACTCAGAGAGTTTTCTGTTTTCAATGATGAAATGCTGTTGGTTTGGTGACACAGCTGTAGTTAGTTAGTAGCAGTAGTATTAGTGTTTCAATTCATTTTAAATATAAGCACTTTAATTTGAAATATCTTGAGTTATTTTGCATGTTTGGTGGGGCAGACTGGGCATTTAGGGGGGGCATTGCCCCCCCATGACCATGCCTAGATCCGCCCCTATACAATGGGTGTGGACAACTTTGTTTTTGTTTTTTGATGGTTGATGTTTTAGGTTATTATTAGAGAAAGTAAAATATTGGTGTTAATTGTTTTACATTCCTTGCTTTTTGTAGTTTTAGTAATTTTAGCTATGGGAGGGGTATTCAAACATGGTCCTAAATTTATTATCCACTACCTCAGGAAATTCTAACTGGCCACAGAAGTTGACAGGATCTACTGAATGTGAAGGAGGCAGCACACCACACTGCACTTTACACACTCCATAATTATTTGTGCATGTCTGACCCAGAGGCTCAATATGACAGTTTGTCACATTCAGTAGATCATTTGTGGACAGATGTAATTTCTTGGGGTTTGTTGTAGTACTAGATACTAAAAATTGTAAATGTATTTAGGATGATGTTCGAATACCCCCTCCCATAGCTAAAATCCCTAAAATTAAAGAAAGCAAGGAATGTAAAACAATTAACATCCATCTTTTACTTTCTCTAATAATAACCTAAAAGAAAGCCAAACCCACATACTGGCATATACAGTAGGCTAGTACGTAATGATACAGCATAACTAGTACAGATGTAACATTAGTTCTGATATACTACATACTACATAGTAATACAATAAAGTTTAACATAGCATTTCATTAGGATGATGCATTTCTCTCTCTCTCTCTCTCTCTCTCTCTCTCTCTCTCTCTCTCTCTCTCTCTCTCTCTCTCTCTCTCTCTCACTCTCTCTCTCTCTCTCTCTCTCTCTCTCTCTCTCTCTCTCTCAGATTACGTCCGTGTGTAATTTTTTCACCTATGTTCGCTACATTCACCAAGGGCTGGTCAAACAACAAGATGGTAAGGCCACACACACACACACACACTCACACACACACACACACACACACACACACACACACACACACACACACACACACACACACACCACACACACACAGGTAACAGATGTGACTAGTGTTGGATCGCCTTGATCTGAACACCATCAAGACATGGGATGTCATAAAAAGCAAAGTAAAAAACAGGGGCATGCGCACATCCAAATTCAGCTCTGGTGCTGGACTAAAAAAAACATAATCAAAATAACAAAGTAAGTCCGCACATATCTGTGTGCGGACTTACTTTGTTATTTTGATTATGTCATAAAAAGCAGCCATACAGCTTGCTAAATTCTGTACAGCCTCTTCTACTATTGGTAGCCGGCAAATATTGCGTCAACGCTGGTACTTGAGGGATGTGTATACCAGGGGTTTTTCAACAGGTGGTCCGGGGACCACCAGTGGTCCTTGAGAGGGTGTCCAGAGGGTCCCCAGGCTAAATGATGGATGAAAGTTGTTTAACCAGGTGTAACTCTTGAGAATGTAAAAATGAAACCAAATGGACCCTTGCGGTCCATTTGGTTTCATTTTCACACTCTCAAGAGTTAAAATATTCATCATCTGAATTAGCACTTAATTAAAAAGTCTACACTGTTTTTGTTTCCCAAATCCAGCCTGGAATTGTCAACAAAACCAAAATAATTCTTTAGTGTTAGGTTGAAAACCCCTGGTGTATACAGTAGGTACTTGACTGTATGATCTGTTGCTGGATTCTGTACTGCACCTTGTAAATATTTGTATTCTATGTGGACGTAAATACATGTGTGTGTGTGTGTGTGCGTGTGCGTGTGCGTGTGCGTGTGCGTGTGCGTGTGCGTGTGCGTGTGTGTGTGTGTGTGCGTGCGTGCGTGTGTGCGTGTGTAGTTGAACAGATGTTCTGGGAGATCATGCAGCTCCGTAGAGAGATGTCCTTGGCCAAGCTGGGCTTCTACAAAGACCCTCTGTGACAGCTCTCTGCTCGCTGTGACGGACAGCCCCCATAGACCAATCACAAGCATCCCTCCCTCCGCAAGCTCCTCCCACCACCTCCTTCCTCCAATCAAAACGCCTCCATCTCACCTCCAAGAACCCTGTGGGTGTGTCTGTACTATATTTGACCTTATAGTACAATTTGTACAATATTAACGTGTGTGTGTGTGTGTGCGTGTGTGTGTGTGTGTGTGTGTGTGTGTGTGTGTGCGTGTGTGTGTGTGTGTGTGTGTGTGTGTCTGTGTGTGCGCGTGTGCGCGTGCGCATGTTAGAGCCCAACCACTGACAAGACGGTGTTATTTTGTTACAAACCCCGATTATAGATTTAAACCGATATTTTGTCCAAAAGTGAAATTTAATTACAATTTATGTTCTCTAAAGGGATTGTGAAGTTGTTGTTTTTTGTCATTTTTATTCTTTTTTTTGTTTGCTTTCTGAGCTCAACTGCACAAAAAAAGAATTGCAAAAAAATTGAAGATGGGGTGCCGTGATTTTTTTTCCCCTAATAAAACTTGGCCAATATGTACTATGATTTTATACCAGAAGGAAGATGTGTTTAAAAAGAAGAAAGTGGCCACACCCATCAGTTCATTACCCAAGAACCGCCCACCTGAGCTTAAGCCACGCCCACAGCTGTTCTAGTATGATAATGTGGGAGGGGTTAGGGTTGTGATGTCACTAAAATGGTTTTATGTTTTAGATTTTCCTTTTTGACTCAAAGGCTTTCAGCTGTTTCCACTGTTTTTTTTTCCCCTCTGTTTTTCGTTGCAGCTCAAAAGACTTCCAAACCCCACAGAAAACTCCAACCACAGAAAATCCACTGAATGTTAAAAATTCAGTTTTTTGGGGTGATTGAAATCATAAAACAAAATGAAAATGAATGTTGTGAAACCTTTAGGTAGGTTCAAAATTAATTAAAAAAAAACTTTTAAACATTTTCACCAAGAAATATCTTCCAGGTTACTTTTCTGCAAATTGTACTTCATTTAAGTATCTCGAAAAAGGAAAGGATTCAAATATACGACACCGACGGTATCAAAAGAGGCAAATCATTTGGTTGGGCTCTCGTGTGTGTGTGTGTGTTGTGTGTGGGTGTGTGTGTGTGGGTGCGCGCGTGCGTGTGGGTGCGCGCGTGCGTGTGTGGGTTCATGCGTGCGTGCATGTGTGTGCATTTTAATTCCCTGTACACTACAATTCATGGAGTTTTTTTTGTGTGTTAATGGTGACAATGACGGAATCAGAAATATTGTCATGATTCCTGAGTTCTGTTTGTTTTCGTGTCAGATTTTATTTTTCTGAATCACATTTTATTTTTGATCTGCATTGCATGTGTTTAAAACGTTATCATTATTATTTTCTCTTGTCAATCCGAACCACGCTGTTGTCCATGCACACACAAAGAAAAAACACATACGTGTGCATAATGCGTGCACGCTAAGACCAGGCAAGGTGGTTTCAAATCAGTCCCTGAAGTATTTCTAAATTGCCTCAAATTGTGATCAATGAAAGATCATTAGAACCCAATTAGAATAGTGTCAATGAGAGCATTGTAGATGCAGCTATTGGCACTATTCCTACACTACATTGTTATTATTGTTATTGGTTCTAAATCCCTGTTGTGAGCCCATCTATTTAACTCTCTCACAGACTCTCTCTCACTCACACACACACACACACACACACACACACACCACTCAGACACACGCGCACACACACACACACGCACGCGCAGAATTGCAGACACTAAGTACATTAATACACTCATGGAGACAAAATGACACTATGGGCCCCATTTTGAGTATCAGTCTTGCGTATCAGGTCTAAAACTTTGTCTGTTTGGTTGTTGGCCAAACATCTTTGCCACACCTTCAAGTTTTGACTTAAGACTTAGGCCTAGATTTTCGTCACCGCTAAACCCCTTATCCCTTAACTTCTTTTACCTTTTTAAACTATTTAAAAAAGCATTTTCAATAGTTAAAAAAGGCCATCCCTCACAATTAAGGTGTCAATAGATTGGCATGTTGATCTATTCCAAAAAGTTTATCAAAATAGTAAAAAAAAAAAAAAAAAAAAAAAAAAAAAAAGGGGTAAGGGGTTTGGCACGAAACGTAACGACAATGGAGCCCCTAAGACCTGTTACTTAAGACAATCAAAATGGAGCCCTATGTCCTGTTGCCTCTGTCTAAACATGCAGTGTCTCTATCCTCTCGTTTGTTCTGAAGGAAACGGTTCATCTTGTTTAGTAGCATTTCCGCTGGGATTATTATTATTATTTCTGTACATGAACGTGCAGACTCAACGGTGAACACAGTATTGACTTTACTGTGTGTTGAAGGACAGTTGCAGCTCTACAATCAAAACCTCATTGTTTTATTTGAATCGAGTGAAAAATATAAATGACTCCATCGTTATTATACTGTAGGCCTATGTTATAAGTTATGTTTCTGTTGGTGTCCATTCTGTCTCTGACTTCTGCAGGAATCCTTTGTGAGCTCTGTTTTCGCCACACACTCTAAACCCCTTATCTGTGTTTCTACCTTTTTTTTAGTAGGTCAACTAGCCAGCCTACATTGACGCGTTGTGAGCTTGTACACTGGACTATTATTATTTTTTTTTTCAAAATAGTAAAAGAAAAAGGCAAAGAGGTTTAGGCCTAGATTTTCGTAACCGCCTAAACCCCTTATCCCTTAACTTATTTTCCTTTTATAACTATTTATAAACACATTTTTCAATGGTTAGAATGGCCAGTCTACAATGCTACAAGCTCACAACATGTCAATAGATTGGCACGTTGAACTATTCCAAAAAAGCTTTTCAAAATAGTACAAAAGGCAAAAAAGTGTGAGTAAAAACGGAGCCCTTGGTGATAAGGGTTTTAGCAGTAATAGAAATGGAGCTCTTATTACGGTATCTGTTGGGAAATGGGGAAAAAAATGTTGGATCCAAAGCAGCTGTTATTTTAGTCACACGATGCTCTTGTAAATACATTTCATTGGTTGGATATTTATAAACCCCACAGTCACAGTTAAGCACTTTCACTTTAAACACAATTTTAAAAATGGCAAAGATTGGCTTTATTTTGTTTGTTTTTTGTGACTCCTAGGTCTGGTTTACACTGCAGCCAAATCCAGCCTGAACCGGATCTGAGACACATTGAGCCTGGAATCTGATTGGTTTAAATATGTCATGTGACCTGTTAGACCAGGGGTTTTCAACCTTTTTCATCCCAGGGACCACCGTGTTTATTCAGCATTTGAGCCACAGACCACCATTTGATGACATTTTCACACCAAAGACCTTAAATTAAAGAATTCTTTTGGTTTTGTCCCAAAAATTCCAGGCTGTATTTTGCCAGCAAAACTGTGTAAACTTCTTAATTTAGTGGTGATAATTCACATGATGAATATTTTACTCTTGAGAGTGAAAACATTGGTTTCATTTTTACACTCTCAAGAGTTACATCTGGTTAACCAAATTTCCATCATTTAGACCGGGGACCACCTGGAACCCTCTCGAGGACCACTGGTGGTCCCCGGACCACTGGTTGAAAACCCCTGTGTTAGACCAATCAGATTTCTATGTTGAAGTGACACAGATGTGATTCAGGCTGGATTTGGCTGCCAGTGTAAAACCGACCTTAGTGGTATGAGGAGAAAGAGTTGATATTATGGAGATAGAAGGTTTTTTTGTCCAACAATTCAATAGACGTTTTATTGATTATTCACTGGGAGTCGACCGGTACAACCAGTGTGTTCTGTGTTACTGGTACAGTGCACACCAGTGGTTTTCAACCGTTTTGATACCAGGGCCCACTATTTATTCAGGATTCGAGCCACGGACCACCATTTGAGTGAAGACATTTTAGCCCCACAGACCCTGAAACTTTATTTTGTTTTTGTCCACAATTCCAGGCTGGATTTGGGAAACAAAACAGGCAAACATACAGATCAAAACGACCATTAACTTCTACATTCTCTAGTTGTGTAGACTTGGGGCTAATTCACATGATGAATATTTTAACTCTTGAGAGTGTAAACCATGAAACCAAATGGACCCGCAAGGGTCCATTTGGTTTCATGTTTACGCTCTCAAAGAGTTTCATCTGGTTAACCAACTTTCCACCATTTAGCCTAGCTGGGGACCACCTGGAACCCTCTCAAGGACCACTGGTGGTCCCCGGACCACTGGTTGAAAACCACTGGTGTACAATGTACCAGCATGGCTGCACAATATTAGGAAAATGTATACTGTCGTCACCGCAAGACCAACATGCGCTAATATACTTTACATTATTGTTTAAAAAAAAAAGTTTTTACACATCACAGAAGAGGCGAATTCGTTTTGTTTTGTTTTGTTTTTTTTCCTTCTGGGTAACGGTTGTTTTTGTTTGGATTAAAATTTAAAAAACTGTTTTAAGCTGAGCAGTGAAGAGAGAGTCTGTATGGTCTATTATGTTAATTTTCAGTAGTGGCTGTGTGGACCTCCTGCAACGTTCTCAGTACCGTTCTGATGGAATGGGAAAGAATACACTCCATTTATTTCTGTTTTCTTCATTGTGTTGCATGCAGTGGGCAGACCAACATTAAAGGGATATTACACTGTCTCTGCTCAGTCTTGAGTGAACACCCCAGTCTGATTTGTTTGAATGGGTCATTTGTCCTGTTAGTCCAGTGGTTTTCAACCTTTTTCATACCACGTCCACGTCCACGCCCCACTATTTATTCAGCATTTGAGCCACCGAGGACCACCATTTGATGACATTTTAGCCCCACGGGCCCCAAAAGTAAACATTTTCTTTTGCTTTTGTCCGGAAACCAAACAGTCAAACATACAGATCAAAATGACCATTAATCTTCTACATTCTCTAGTTGTGTAGACTTGGGGCTAATTCACATGATGAATATTTATAATATATTTAGGAGAGAGAAACCGGCAAAATGTTGGTCAAAATGACAACTTTTCTAATTTTTCTAATTGTGTAAATTCTTGAAAATTAAGTAATTCAGATGTTTAAAACATAATTTAACTCTTTGAGATCGTAAAATAATCGTTTTATGTTACAGATCTATAAGGTTCCATTTGGTTACCAACTGTCCATCATTTAGTCTGGGGACCACCTGGTCCTCTCAGGGACCACTGGTTGCCCCCAGACCAGTAGTTGAAAACCACTTGAGTAACTAAATTGTGTTCACATGATCCTGAATAGACCCTAAAATTACAAAAGTTTTTTGAAAGTGAAATACCTCTTTAACTGTGTATACTTCAGTATTTGCTGACGTATCACAGGACGATATCGTAAAGCAGGCGTTTTCAACAGGTGGTCCGGGGACCACCAGTCAGTGGTCCTTGAGAGGGTTCCAGGTGGTCCTCAGCTAAGTTGCTTAACCAGATGTAACTCTTGAGAACGTAAAAATGAAACCAAATGGACCCAGCAAGGGTCCATTTGGTTTCATTTTTACGCTCTCAAGAGTTAACATATTCATCATCTTATCTCATTTCGGTCTCTATGTTTTGCCTGTTTTGTTTCCCAATTATTGCGGACAAAAGCAAAAGAAATCTTTCGTTTTGGGGTCTGTGGGTCTGAAGTGTCCTCAAATGGTGGTCCGTGGCTCAAATGCTGAATAAATGGTGGGCCCTGGCATCAAAAAGGTGAAAACCACTGTTGTAAAAGTATTATATACAGTATATTCAACAACCACATATTTTCTGGATAGGTTTGCAGCCCTGCTGTCCAGTACAATGAGTACATCTACAGCTGGACAACCACTGGGACCTTATGTTTAATGTTAAAGGTCTGTTTGGGTAACGGGAAGGCTACAGGGACCCCCATCCAAGTCGGACCCCCTGATCGCAAAGAACGCTCTGCATGAACCGCCGAACCGTCGCCTTGTGTTTATTTATTCCTTTAATATACAGCAAAGTTGGCTCCTATCTTGCTATGGAGACTGTAATGCAGTAAAACAAAATAATTGATTTAATTTCATGTTGCTTTAAACAAATTTAAAGATAGTTCAAATTAGCAGTTTTTGTCTGAGCCTTCTTCATTTGTTGGAATCTGGAACCTATGGTTCTTCACCTTTCACAGGACGACTTGGAACGGGGCGGGCCTTCTGGTGTGTGTGTGTGTGTGTGTGTGTGTGTGTGTGTGTGTGTGTGTGTGTGTGTGTGTGTGTGTGTGTGTGTGTGTGTGTGTGCGTGTGCGTGCGTGCGTGCGTGCGTGCGTGCGTGCGTGCGTGCGTGCGTGCGTGCGTGCGTGTGTGATTATAGGGTGTTTATACATGTAGGGGTGTGTTATTCAGATAAACCTATAGCTACATATCCCTCTCTCTGTCTCCATGCAGCTTTTCTGTTTGTTTTAGTGCCTTCTTTCTCTGGAAACTCAAATAAAACTGTTATACCTCTGTGGAGAGTTGTAATGTTGTGGTTGTTGCTGTTATCCAAAATCTGAGGAGAAGTAGCAGACCTGACCAGTGATCACCCACTTTATTAAATGAAAACGTAAAGTCACGAAAAAATACTGGACTCTGCACTCCCCTCACATACTGTATGTAGCAAATTGTTGTCCTGCACCCTGGTTGACAGGCTGCAGTTTTTTGTGTGTGTGTGTGTGCGTGTGTGTGTGTGTGTGTGTGTGTGTGTGTGTGTGTGTGTGTGTGTGTGTGTGTGTGTGTGCGCGTGTGGCGCGTGTGCGTGTGTGTGTGGTGTGTGCGCGCGCGCACGCGTGTGCGTGTGCTGTGCGTGTGGTGGGCGGTATTCCATGAATGACAATGTAATGTTATCATTTCATTTTGGCTGTGTGCAATAACTGCAAGCCAAAAAAACAAAAACAAAAAAACAATATCAACCAGCCTTTGTTTTAATGTCTAATTAATACATTTAGTTTTTTTTTTCTTTTTCTTATTGCTATATACAATAAAATAAAATACATGCATTAAACATACTAGTATTTAATGCACATACTACTACTGCTAGGCCTACTAGGCCACTAGATAAAGTACACTACCCCAATGGAAACCATTGCCATAGGTTTGCTGAGGTGAGGGGTATACCTTAGGCCTACACTTGTTTGCTTAGGGTCCATCGTGTTCATTTCATCAAGAAGACATTGGGTGTGTGCAAATTAGGCGACTTGGTCTAAATGCATTAACTTTACGGTTTTATTCATGTGGATATGGTAAATGGTGCATTTATATAGCGCCTTTATCCAAGGCGCTTTACATATCTTGTGCATCACATTCACCCATTCACACCACACACTGATGGCAGTGGAAACCATGCAAGGTACCTACTAGCACATCAGGAGCAATTAGGGGTTCAGTGTCTTGCTCAAGGACACTTCGACACTAACTCTGCGGGAGCCCGGGATTGAACCAGCAACCTTGCGGTTACCATCCGGTGACTCTACCCCTGAGCCACTGCCGATATGCACAATGCATTTGTATTATGTTTGCTGCGTTATTAATGAATGCACTTAAAGCTCTATTGCATGGTGTCAACTCTGGCCCTTTTTATTTGGCCCTTGAGACATTATCCAATTAAAGGGGAAGACCACCCATTTTCAACATTTTAATATGTCATTAATATACCTTAAAGATGTTGTGTGGACATGATAAAAAAAAGTTCCCCCAATTCTGTATTTCCTAAAAATGGAGGTCTGAAAAAATCATTAACATGGTGAAATACATCTGATGACATCACCAAGATGTATTTCACCATGTTAATGATTTTTCTTTAAGACCCATTTTTCCTGAGAGGGTACAAATGGAACCAAACGGACCCGCTATAGGGTCCATTTGGTTCACATTTGTATCCTCTCAGGAAAAATTAGACGACTTGGTCTAAATGCATTAACTTTGATTTCTATGGTGTTTATCAATGTGGATATGCACAATACATTCGATTAAAGGTTTAATGCGTTATTAATGAATGCATATTAAAGCTCTATTGTGAATTCCTGATAGAAAGTATCATTGCTGTGAATGATGTCTGCATGTTGTTGCCACTGGAGGGCGCCAACATTACCTGTATATATTCAGACACAGCTTCCAGTTCTGTAAGAATCAGTTCCTGCAGGTTGGTCTGGTAATGGTAGCTGAGGAGGCCTGGAGAAACTGTGGAGTCTGGACTACTGGTACGAGTTTGTTGTTAACCAGTGGTTTTCAACCTTTTTGACACCAGACCCCACCATTTATTCAGCATTTCAGCCACAGACCACCATGTGATGATGACATTTTAGCCCCACAGACCCCAAAACTAAAGATTTATTTTGCTTTTGTTCACAAATTCCAGGATGGATTTGGGAAACCAAACAGTCCAACATACAGATCAAAAAGACCATTAATCTTCTACATTCTCTAGTTGTGTAGACTAGGGCTAATTCACATCATCACATGATGAATATTTTAACTCTTGAGACTGTAAACATGAACCTTCCGGGTCCATTTGGAACTCTTGACTCTCAAAGTCAAGAGTTTCATCTGGTTAACCAACAAGGAACTCTGGTGGTCCCCGGACCACTGGTTGAAAACCACTGTCTTATTATAGTCCAAACCTGAAGCAAAGAGCATTGT
This sequence comes from Benthosema pterotum, assembly GCA_039105355.1. Taxonomy (NCBI): domain Eukaryota; kingdom Metazoa; phylum Chordata; class Actinopteri; order Myctophiformes; family Myctophidae; genus Benthosema; species Benthosema pterotum. Next base: position 1,456,924 of record CM076987.1, on the reverse strand, counting down.
TCAGTCCAATAATGTTATTGTGAAACCACTAGACTAGGCCCCAAAGCCTGTTGCTAATGCTAACTATAGGGCAGGGGTTTTCAACAGGTGGTCCAGGGACCACCAGTGGTCCCTGAGAGGGTTCCAGGTGGTCCCCAGCTAAGTTGGTTAACCAGATGTAACTCTTGAGAACGTAAAAATGAAACCAAATGGACCCTTGCGGGTCCATTTGGTTTCATTTTTACACTCTCAAGAGTTAAAAATATACATCATCATGTTGATGTGTATGGTTGACTGTTTTGTTTCCCAAATCCAGCCTGGAATTGTGAACAAAAGCAAAATAAATCTTTAGTTTTGGGGTCTGTGGGGCTAAAATATCCTCAAATGGTAGTCCGTGGCTCAAATACTGAATAAATGGTGGGCCCTGGTAATCAAAAAGGTTGAAAACCCCTGCTATAGGGGAATGAGAGGTTGTCCACACACTGTATCTGCTCCCATGAAACCTTTAAACTTTAAAGGTTTCATGGGAGCAAATAGTGGCATTTTATCATGTACTGTACATTGGTGAGGACCTGATATGAATATATGTTGAAAAGTGGTGAAGTGGTCCTTTAAAGTTTAAAGCACCACTTCACTTTTCAACATATATTCATATCAGGTCCTCACCAATGTACATGATAAAATGCCACTATTCTTTCCTACTCTGTGTCTCACAGGAGGACTGTGGGCAGTTCAGAAACCTGTCCTCCAATAACATCATCAATGGTGGAATCCAAGCTAATAGAAACAGCAGGCTTTCTGGTCCTGACAAGTTGAAATGCAAAATGGAAGGCATCAATCTCCTGATAATAAAAATATATATATAAATATTTTTTTCAAAAAATATTGTTTAGAAAAATGATTGTCATTGGAAGACAGGTTTCTGAACTGCCCACAGTCCTCCTGTGAGACACAGACGGAGTAGAAAAAATATTGGTATTTTTCACACAGGTCCTCACATTAGTGAGGACCTGTTATATGAAGATACGTTGAGAAGTGGTGAAGTGGTCCTTTAATAAAGGTTCAAGGTTTTTTTTTGTCACACAGTATGTGTGGAGATCGAGAGACATAGAGGGATGAAATAAGGTTTCCCTCTCATCCACAGTGAAATATAAACAATAAAGACAAACAATGAAGCAACAAGTAAGAGCACTGGTGCAACCGATGATGGCAAAGTGCTACAGATAAAACTATACCAAAAAAGTGACAGGTATTATATTATACAACTATACAAAACCAGGGTTAAAAAGTGAAAGGTATTTTACATGTGCAAGCATAACAAGAATTTTTACTGGAGTTTGGAAGCGCTCACCATTAGTCACTGAAGGGCCCTGTGTATGTACCCCCTGTTTAGAATGAGCATAATGCAGTTCGGCAACGAGCGCCTCCCAAGTCTAGCACTTCTATTTACTGACAGACGGTGTTGGGACATGTGCACTACGTAACTCAATATATTACATAATATATTACCAAAATGCAGTAACTTGTAATATAAATATATTACTTAACAAAAACAATCTAATATATTATACTTTTCTTTCTGCATTACTGCATTACTTTCAATATAGTGCTTTCTGTCAATCTGTCTCATTGAAAATGTTCTTGTGAAACTTTCTTGACAACTGCAGAAGTTAAATAATTACTTATTTTCTATAATTTGTCATCAAATTATTTATTCAGGAGGACGTTTTTCAAGTTGATTTCATGGCAGGCCGGAATGTAGACGGCACCCGGGTTAGCATATGGGCTAGCGCCCCAGCCTGTGTCGTCCGTGAGGAAGACGCCCAAAAAACCCTTGTTTAGTCCCTTTAGGAGGGCGTTTGTCCACCGCTCATGTCCATGTCCGGTGCGGGAGTCTGGTGCAACGCACAGGTCCTGTGCCTCCTGGTGAGAGCAGGATTGGGCCTGCCCCACAAGGAAGAAACATCTATGGTGCATGTATGTTTGTGATATAGGGCCGCATACTAAAAATTGGCACCTTTCCTATATGTATATGTGGGCATATATGTACCATATATGTGCATATATGTACCATAAATGGTACATATAGCACATATACATATAGGAAAGGTGCCATTTTTAGTATGCGAACATATATGTGTATGTACATATATGTACATATATGACCTATATGTACCTATATCTACTACATGCAATGAAAATACCTATACATTAATAAAATCCAATAGAAGCCCAAATGTAAACTTAAACACTTTATTAACACAAGTTAGGCTGATAATACGCAAAGATGAAAACATTTTAAAGTCCATGAAAAGTGGCTTTAAAGTGGCAAATAGAAACAAAACAAATCTAATACATTTAATTAAAAAATCTTACATATTTTTAAACAAGTTAGCCTATAAAATGAAAAAAATGAAACATTTCAAATTGCACAAAAATATTATGGCTTTAAAGTGGCAAACAGAAACAAAACAAATCTAATACATTGTAAAACCCAATGTGTTTGTTTCATTTCATTGTTAGTATTAGTTGATACAACTTGCTACAGTGTTGTTAAAACTCGATATCCTAGTTGATACGATTATTTTTTTTATTCATCAATAAAATGAGAAAGACTATCAAGGGCACTGTTTAGTGTATTGTTGCAGATAATCCTAGTGCACACAACATTGCAGGCTTTGTGGAGAACTTCATATATATGTAGTGGAGGGTCGACATGGGGGGGGGGGGTTATAACATCTAAAATATTTTGGGGACATGTTTCATTTACTTTTATAGATACAATTGTAAACCATTTTTTCAATATGTTATACTTGTCTGTATGTTTTTTCTAGTCCTACTGCAACACTGTGTGCAGATATTGTACAGTAACACAGAAAGGAGTTCAGACTACACAAGTTTAATTAGGAATATTCACTCGGAGAGAGGAAATTCAAGCAGCACATCTAGAGGCTATCAGGCCAATAACGTGGATAGTCGTCATTATGGTGTAAAATGTGCATGTGTGTTAATATCGGATAAGCTGTCTCACTTCACATATATTCACACAAAAGGCTTTAAAAAGTTCAGCTTGGTCAGTGGTACATCGAGTGTGACTCCTCGTCAAATGAGTCTTAAGGGAATTCCAGGTACTATAAGCAAGGGCAGGTTGAATACATGTGTGGGTATACTGCCACACCCAAACAGTATATGATCAAGTATGTATGTTTGAGAAGTGCCAACCTTCTTATTTGCTAACCCCAGTATTTGCATTTCAACATTCCACACTTACTTTGCACCAAGTGGTAAATCAGTTTAAGATCCCTCCGGCACCACACGTAAATGATCGGTGCTCGATATATAAGCCTCACGGCGGTCAGAGCCTTTCCTCCGACGGCAGAATGCAGCTCTTGGCATCTTGTTAGCAACGTGGGCAAGGGGTGCACTGTAGAGAGCGTCTCCATGAAACCAAAGACGCCAGTGTAAGAGGTGGGACCCCGTCGCATCGCCTGTTTTCTTAACTATGCCGGTCTTCTGTGGCGACTGCGACGGAGCAGCGCCACATCCTCGTTGAGTGTCGAAGTTGTAGAGACGGCGTTCTTAAAGTCCTTAATGACTTGCAGGTGGAGGGATCTGGTGGAATGGGCTGACTGCAGAGCGTCGACACAGCATGCAGCCTACAGAGAAAGAGGCGGAAGTTGTGGGCTTGTAGATTTGCTAATTTCTCAATATAAGCAGGTTTAAATCAGTTGCTCTGCTGTTTGATTTCACTGACACATTAAAGAATCTGCTGCAAAGATTCAAGTATGGCAATCAGAGTTGCAACTAATGATTGTTTTCATAATCAAATCATTGGCCGATTAGTTAAAAGATGAATAGGATTACAACACTTCTCTAACCATCACCTTAAAATATATTTAGACAGTTCTAACCAACAAAAAAATGTGTGATTAACTGCTGATTAGGCTAATAAACACAGTTATATTAAAGCAACTCATAGTGTATTTAGGCTTATTCTGACTGCATAGATTTGACTAAGGAATAGCTACACATCTCAATCTAAAAAAGTACAGTACTCTTCTGAACTCAAATAGGACCTTTATAAATAAATATTCAAGCTTCATGTTTGGCTCTCAATATAATCAATGTTACAGTATGTGTCAAATGTTCCTTTGCAGTTGCTTCTGTCCATGTGCAGCTATATTCAGGTTGTAAAGGACAATTAATGCTGAAAAAAAACTAAGTGGAAACACCCATTAATAATCAATCACTAAATTAGTTGAGAAATAAATTATGAATTTCTATTACGATTAATCGCCGCAGCCCTAATGGCAATGTACTGTAATGTTTTTTTTGTTTTGTTTTGTTTTGTTTTGTAAAACCTGCCTTATGCAAGGTAGATGACAGTAGAATGAGTCGTAGAAGTGAACAGGGTTCTGCAGTCCAGAACCTACCGACAAAGAGAAACAGCATAATGTGAGTGTGTAGATCAGCTAATACATGCCCACAATCAAACAAGTGAGACACCTTAAAGAGGGGTGCCGTGATTTTTGTATTATTTCCAATTTTATACATGTTTAAGAAGTGACAGTATGTAAATAGACCTGTTTTCTTAACTATGCCGTCTTCTGTGGCGACTGCGACGGAGCACGCCCACATCCTCGTTGAGTGTCGAAGTCGTAGAGACGCCGTTCTTAAAGTCCCTAATGACTTGCAGGTGGAGGGGATCTGGTGGAATGGGATGACTGCAGAGCGTCGACACAGCATGGCAGCCTACAGAGAAAGAGGCGGAAGTTGTGGGCTTGTAGATTTGCTAATTTCTTATTATAAGCAGGTTTAAATCAGTTGCTCTGCTCTGCAGTTTGATTTCACTGACACATTAAAGAATCTGCTGCAAAGATTCAAGTAGGCAATCAGAGTTGCAACTAATGATTGTTTTCATAATGAAATCATTGGCCGATTAGTTAAAAGATGAATAGGATTACAACACTTCTCTACCCATCACCTTAAAATATATTTTAGACAGTTTTAACCAACAAAAAAATGTGTGATTAACTGCTCATTAGGCCAATAACAAACACGGTTATATTAAAGCAACTCATGGTGTCTTAGGCTTATTCTGACGGCATACATTGATTACGGAATATCTACACACCTCAGTCTAAAAAGGTACAGTACTCTTCTGAACTCAAATAGGTCCTTTATAAATAAATATTCAAGATTTATGTTTGGCCCTTAATATAATCAATGTTACAGTACAGTGCCACAGTGTCAATTTTTGCCTTGCAGTTGCTTCTGTCCATGTGCAGCTATAATCAGGTTGTAAGGGACAATTAATGCTGAAAAACTAAGTAGGAAACACCCATTAATAATCAATCACTAAATTAGTTGAGAAATAAAATAATTAATTCTATTACAATTAATCGTCACAGCTCTAATAGCAATGTACTGTAATGTTGTTTTGTAAAACCTGCCTTATGCAAGGTAGATGAGTAGTAGAATAAGTAGTAGGACGAGTAGATGGAGGGTGAACAGTGGTCCTCCATCTAGGACAGCTTCAGAGCCTGCCGACAAAGAGACCGCATAATGTGAGTGTAGATCAGCTACTACATCATACAACCACAACACACCACTGCTGGCCACACCGCTCCAAAACCATGCACAGATGTTGACTCAAGCTCTGGACTAGTAGCTCAAAATCAGATATCAGACTGGGTTCTGATATCTGATTTTGGAGATATCTGATTTTGAGATATCCAGTCTACACCAAAGTGTAGAACAGAAAATGACCACTCTGTTGTGTTGTACTTTCTCATGAGACCTCATTATCATTTATCTTTTCAATTATGGTATAACAAAATAAAATGGATAAAGTACTGTATATACTGTATGTATAGTACATGAATAAGGGTATACATTAGAAATAAAAATACATCAATTTAAGGAAAGAATGGCAGCCACAGTAATCCTATATCGTTGCATTGTAACATTCAATTGACTTGAACCATTTAAAGGGGAACTCCACCCATTTTCAACATTCTAATATGTCATTAGCAGGGGTTGACACTAAGGTCTCCGAGGCACTTGCCCATCGGGCAAGTGCAAGTCAGGTTCTACTTGCCTCAGGTCATGGTCACTTGCCCCCCAAAAATATATTGTAAATTTTGCATTTAAGTTTACTTCCTACTTGGGTGCTTTAAACCAGGGGTTTTCAACACGTGGTCTCTGAGAGGTTTCCAGGTGCTCCCCAGCTAAGTTGGTTAACCATATGTAACTCTTGAGAACGTAAAAATGAAGCCAAATGGACCCTTGCGGGTCCATTTGGTTTCATTTTTACACTCTCAGAGTTTAAAATTCATCATCTTAATTAGCCAAGTTGCAATGACCACCTTCAAGACAAATTTTATCTTGTGTTGTGTTATAATGCACTATGTTGCACGCTTGCCCGATCGGGCACCAGGTAGCAGTCTTCACTTGCCCACCCATTTTTTTAACTTGCCCGGGCAAGCGGGCAAGTGTTAGTGTCAAGCCCTGATTAGTATACCCTAGAGGTGCTGGGTGGACATGATAAAAAGTTCCCCATTCTGTGTTCCAAGAAATGGGGGTCTGAAGAAAACCATTAACATGCTGAAACATCTTGCAGGGCTTGACACTAACACTTGCCCACTTGCTCGGGGCAAGTAAAAAAAATGGTGGGGCAAGCGAAGACTGCTACGTGGTTGCCCCGATCGGGCAAGACCTCTGTGTCTTTCCCTGCTTTGCTAGCTATCGCACAATTCCAGGCTGGATTTTGGGAAACGAAACAGGCAAATTAACATACACATCAAAATTACCTAATCTTCTACATTCTCTAGTTGTGTAGACCTGGCTAATTAAGATAATGAATTGTAACTCTTGAGTGTAAAAATAAAACCAAATGGACCCGCAAGGGTCCATTTGGTTTCATTTTTACGTTCTCAAGAGTTACATCTGGTTAACCAACGTAACTGGGGACCACCTGGAACCCTCTCAGGGACCACTGGTGGTCCCGACCACCTGTTGAAAACCCCTGGTTTTCCAAGTAGGAAGGAGGTAAACTTGTAAATGTTAAATGCAAAATTTACAATATATTTTTGGGGGGCAAGTGACCATGACCTGAGGGCAAGTAGAACCTAACTTGCACTTGCCCGATGGGCAAGTGCCTCGGATACCTTAGTGTCAACCCCTGTCTTGATGACATCATCAATATGTACAGTATTTCAACACCATCAAGATGTACAGTATTCACCATGTTAATGGATTTCTTAGACATTTTTTTCTGAGCGTACAAATGGAACCAAATGAACCCGTATGCGTAAAATGGAACCAAATGGACCCGTTAGGGTTCATTTGGTAGCATTTGTATGCGCTCAGAAAAATGTTAAATGGGTGGAATTCCCCTTTAAACACAATGGCTTTAGTGCAAACATCATATACAACACTCTTTTCAACCTTTTTGATCCCACGGACCACCATTCATTCAGAATTTGAGCCACGGACCACCACATCTTCTAGTTGTGTAGACTTGGGGCTAATTCAGATGGTGAATATTTTAACTCTTGAGAGCGTAAAAATGAAACCAAATGGACCCGCAAGGGTCCATTTGGTTTCATTTTTACGCTCTCAAGAGTTACATCTGGTTAACCACTTAGCTGGGGACCACCTGGATCCCTCTCAGGGACCACTGGTGAATTAAGCCAGGGGTTTTCGACCTTTTTGAAATGAAAACCAAATGGACCTGCAAGGTTCCATTTGGTTTTCATTTTTTAATGAAAACCAAATGGACCTGCAAGGGTCCATTTGGTTCATTTTTACACTCTCAAGAGTTATCTGGTACATAAGCTTTCCATCATTTAGCCTGGGGACCACCTGGAACCCTCTCAAGACCCCTGTGTTAGCATATATGCTAGTCGCGATTAGCATCATTCTTTCATTTTACACCATAGAGCAGCAGCACCAACAGCAGCAGCCAGCCTAGTTGGTTTAACTCACGAGGTGTTTCAACACATTATACTCTCTGAACTCTTTATCCTTCAAGACCCAGTTGTCATTCTAAGGAAGGAAAAACACAAGATATAAATATGAAGTAATAAACAAACATACCTTCGTCTCTTAATCCGTTTCGTTGCCGTTCACAGTCACTTCACAACAACAGCAGTTGTGAAGAACCGCTTGCTGTGGTTGGTTTGAAATGTCCCCGCCCCCCTCGGGCAGTAGAGTGGCCAATGAGAGTGCAGTACAAGGGGCGTGCTGAGAATCCAATGAGTGTAGGTTAGTGGTTGCTAGGGAGACCATTAGAGCCAATGGTAGGCGCTTGCTTTTTTAGGCATTGGGAATGGAATGAAAAACAAAACAAAAAAAAACCTTTAAAGGGGAATTCCGCAGATTTTCAACATTTTACATCATTAATATACTTTATAGGTGTTGTACAATTAAAAAGCTCCCCATTCTGTGTTTTCCTGGAAATTTAAGGCCTTCAATTCATTAACTTTAAAGGGATATTCCACTTAAAAAAAAAAAAAAAAACCTTGAGGGTGTAAAAATGAAACCAAATGGACCGCAAGGGTCCATTTCAGGGGCGGATCTAGGCATGGCATGGGGGGGCAATGCCCCCCTAAATACCCAGTCCGCCCCCCCAAACACGATGCCATGCAAAACAACCCAAGATATTTCAAATTAAAGTGCTTACATTTCAAATTTTGAAACAGTACTGACTGCTACCAACTAACTACAGCTGTGGTCACCACTAAACCAACAGCATTTCATCATTGAAAACAGAAAACTCTCTGAGTCAGACCTTTAGCTTTATGTTGCAACTTCAACAACAACTGATGTTTATTATTGATGCTTTACTTGACTAATAAAAGTCCTGTAACTGAAAAATGGTATGGGTGGGGCTTCATCGCCCGTGGCGCAAAGCGACACGGGCGATGAAGCCGCACCC
>CM076987.1:1424032-1447504 GCA_039105355.1 Benthosema pterotum | reverse complement strand
ACCTGGCACCCGCCAGGGTCCATTTGGTTCACATTTACACACTCTCAGAAAAAAGGTCCTCAAAGAAAAATCATTAACATGGCGAAACACAAACCTTTCTTCAGAAATGGAAGTTTCTAAAAAATAAAAGGAGTTTTACTCCATTTCTAGTCTACACAACATCTCTAAGGTATATTAATGACAGTAAAACTGAGTAAAAATGGGTGGTTCAGATTGAAAGCTCCACCTCTGATAACTGCTGAACTTTTTTGACATGGCCAAGTGCTACTTTAACTGGCAACTGTCAGACAGCGCGTGACTGAAATGTTTATATTATTTTGGTGTGGATCACCCCAGTGTGTGTATGTAATAATGCTACAGCCACTGAGCCACTAGGGCTGTGTTCTAAAGCCGCATGCGGCTCCTGAGCCGCAGGTTGCTGACCCCTGCGCTAACCTCTCAGTGCAAATGAAGCAGGGTAGATTGGGTTTAGACAACTGCCGTCTCTGCAGTGAGCGCGACAGGCCACACTAAAACCGGCTCAAAAAATTGTCGCTGATGATACCGCTGTTTTAAATGGAGAGTTTGTGCAAAGAAAGTACAAAGAACCAAAGTGGAAGTACGTCAGGTTTAAAAAATGGTTTGTACCTGCCTCAACTAAAATGTTGAAGCTCTGAAACAGCAGTGAATGTAAGAGATCAGATCACTGTGTGCACTGTGTAACGTTGTCTCCCTCTGTTTGTGTTTGTCATCTATGTTTCATGTGTGGCTGAAGGAGGGTTGTATGCCCGAGACAAATTTCCCTTGTGGACAATAAAGTTTACCTTGACCTTGATTCTATGCCTTGCATTCGAATAGCATTATCTCAGTTAACCCTCTCCTCTCTTCTCTCTCTCTCTCCCTCTCTCTCTCTCTCTCTCCCCCCTCTCTCTCTCTCCCTTTCTCTCTCTGTCTGTCTGTCTGTCTGTCTGTCTGTCTGTCTGTCTGTCTGTCTCTCTCTCTGTCTCTCTCTGTCTCTCTCTCTCTCTCTCTCCCCCCCCTCTCTTCTCCCTCCCCCCCCACCCTCCCCTCCTCCCCCCCTCCCCCCCCCCCCCCCCCCTCTCTCTCCCCCCCCCTCTCTCTCTCTCTCCCTCTCCCCCCCTCCCCCCCCCTCTCTCTCCCCCCCCCCCCCTCTCTCTCTTTCTCCCTCTCTCTCTCTCCCTCCCCCCCCCCCCCTCTCCCCTCTCCCCCCCCCCCCCCCCACTCCTCTCTCCCTCCCTCTCTTCTCCCCCTCCCCCCCCCCCCCCCCCTCCTCCCCCCCCCCCCCTCTCCCCCCCTCCCCCTCCCTCTCCTCCCCCCCCCCCCCCCTCCTCTCTCCCCCCCCCTCCCCCCCCCCCCCCCCCCCCCCCCCCCCCCCCCCCCCCCCCCCCCCCCCCCCCCCCCCCCCCCCCCCCCCCCCCCCCCCCCCCCCCCCCCCCCCCCCTCTCTCTCAGTCCCCAACCCTCCTCTCAACATCTCCAGGAGGATCGTCCTCCTCCACCAGCGAGGGGAGCCGACGGGGGACAGCCTGGACGGAGGTCTGGTACCAGAGGGGACCCAGGAGAGCCCTGGTGGTCCCCGGCGGTCCCGCAGGGACCTGCTCCTTATGGAGGAGGAAGAGCAGACGGAGGAGGAGGAAGAGGAGGACGTCACCCCTGGGGAGGGGGCTCCAGGCAACACCACCCAGAGCCCCCACGGGACACCCAACAACTACACCTCTGGCACTGGTAGGAATGACTACAGTTCTCAAACGCTGCCCGAACACGACCAGGACCGAACACGACCCGACCAGGGGCGGATGTAACATTTCCCAATTGGGAGGGGGGCTTCGCGCCACGGGCGTTGAAGCCGCGCCCATATCATTTTCATTTAAACAGCTCCATAGGAATAGGAATAGGCTTTATTTGCCATTGCACACAAAAGTTCACACAATTGCACGGGTGACGGTCACAGTGTCATGGCGGCGTGCACAGACGCGAGAGGATGACCGCACACTGTTCTTGAGCTCCATTAACTTTATTCTGTTTAGGTTTCATGAAACCTAAACAGAATAAAGTTAATGGAGCTCAAGAACAGTGTGCGGTCATCCTCTCTCTTCTAAGTATGTACATATATTGTCCAGCACCTGTCAACATTTTTTGAGATGTGCGTGCTACCCAGTCCATTTTTTCAACATTTTTTGAGATGTGCATGCTACCCAGTCCATTTTTTCAACATTTTTTGAGATGTGCGTGCTACCCAGTCCATTTTTTCGCGTGCACAGACGCAGCAGCTCTGAGCTCCCACAACAACAACCGTAGTTTTGTCCTTGTTTTGTTTGTGATTTTATGGATTCTGACAAGATTTCCATATTTGGATATGTCTGACAAACAGTTGCAACAGACACGCAGCATGCATAAAGCTAAAGGTCTGACTCAGAGAGTTTTCTGTTTTCAATGATGAAATGCTGTTGGTTTAGTGGTGACACAGCTGTAGTTAGTTAGTAGCAGTAGTAGTGGTTCAGATCGTTTTAAATATAAGCACTTTATTTTGAAATATCTTGGGTTGTTTTGCATGCCATCGTGTTTGGTGGGGCAGTCAGGGCATTTAGGGGGGCATTGCCCCCCCATGCCCATGCCTAGATCCGCCCTCTGGACCCGACCGGACATTTAGGGCCAGGTCGGGCCTAAAATCTATGCTAATCAGTAGGGCAGCGTGGGGCCTCGGGCTCCATACTAAAATAATTGATATTGAATTATTTTATTATAGTAAAATATTATAGTGATTTTTTTATTTTTTTTCATATATTTTTTCTATATTTTTCTATATTTACCTATTATTATTTACCTATTTTTTACCTATTATGAAGATGGTGTTGTTTGGCATTTCACTTTTACTCTATGGAGAATTCTCAAATTCTGCCTAAAGTTTAGGGCCGGGGGGGGCCTAAAATCTATTCCATTTAGTCGGGTGAACCAAGAACTAAACGTTTGTTCGGTCGCTGATCATGTAAACAATTACGTGCCATGGTGCTGGCTGAATGGAATAACTTGCCATAGTTAAACATTATGTAAACAATGTAGGCTACACACCTTTGAGATTACGTTAAACATAGATCTAATTTATTATCTAGTTTATTAGTTATTTATTATTTATTTTATTTTATTATGTTTCATGTTAGTAGGCTATGAATCATCATCTCCAGCTGCTATACTGTCTCTTACTGTCTGTCTGCAGTGTCATCATGTCTTATAAACGTTCGTTGTTGGAGTGTGGACTGTGATGATATTGTTGATGTGTTGACATGCTTAGTATTTCATGTTTGGGTGGGTTTGTTGTTGGTTGTGCACTGCAGTGCGCAAAGTAGCACTAATTTATTCATGGGTGAAGCCAGTGAAAGGCGATTCTGATAGTCTACTGTGAGCAAACACTGAGAAACATTATTTCTGGATTTATTTATTTTATCCATTGTCTTAGCTGTCAGGCCCATTACGTGGCATGATGCACCTCGACCATTAGGCCAGTGGACACCCTAACATTTAACCGTTCATCCGATATTCGGTTGGTTCCTTAATGGCTCTTTTTCCAATAAAACAAAGTCACTTCGAGGCGTGGTCTCCCTATACTCCCCCTTAATGTTGGAGGAATACACATGACAGGAGTTCAAGTTTCAAGGGTCCCTGTCCTTCCTGCTCCTCTTCTTCTTCTTGTGTTTGTGTTTGGATCTTTCCGATCCGTCTCGGTCTTTCCTGCTGCTGTTCTTCTTCTTGTGCAGGTGTTTGGATCTGTCCTGGTGTCTCCTGTGCCTCTCTCTGTCCTCATCACGCTCGTCGCGGCTCCCGTGCTCCTCCCTGTGTCTGCGTCCGTCCTCGTCCCTCTCGGCGGACGCCTCGCGGTGCTTCTCGCCGTGTTTGCGCTTACGTTTCTTCTCCTTGCGCTTCCTTGCGTCTCTGTCGCGCTGTTTCCTCTCCTTGCTCCTGCGATGCTTCTTCTTCTTATGCCCCTCAGGCCTGTCCACGCTGTCATCGTCTTTGTCCTCACCGTGGTCCCCCTCCTTCCCCTCACTGCCGTTGTCGCGTTTGGTCCTTTTCTTCCCGTCGTGGCCGTCGTCGTCCTCCTTGCTGTCATGCTGGCGCTTGCGCCCCTCACTCTTGTCCTCGGCCGCATCTTCCCCTCCGGTATGGATGTTCTGCTCATGCTTCTTCAGGCTGTCCAGCCGAGTGTAACTCTTGTCACATCGTCGACAAGAGAAAGGTTTCTCCGTAGTGTGTGTCCGTTTGTGTCTCGCCAGGTTACGAGACGTGACACGCTTGCCACACTGGTCACAGTTGACAGGGGGACGTAGGGGGAGACCCATGTTTCCGTCCCGTTCCTCTGGCGTCCCGTTTCCGACCTTGTCGCGCTCATCCTTCTCAGGAGGCTTGTTAGGTTCCTCCTTCTCGGCGGAAAGATTGTGCTTGTGTTTTTCGTCCTTGTTGTCATCCGCGAGTTTCGTCCTCTTTGCGTCGCGCTCGTCTTCATCCCCCTTGCTGTCGAGCTTGTGTTTCTTCGCCCTGCTCTCCTCCTCATCGCTGTGTCGGGGTTTTTCCTTGTTATCTCTCTCCTTCCTACCCTCCTTGGTGTGTTTGTGTTTCTTCTCGTCTCTGTCTTTCGTCTCAGAGCCGTCTCTCTCATTGTCGTCCACGTCTTTCAGCCTCTTGGCGTCGCGCTCGTCGCCGTCCTCCTGGCTATCAAACCTGCGTTTGCGCGTCTCTCCCCGTCCTTCCTCGGCGTGTCTGTGTTTGTGCTTGTCCTCCTCGGTGTGTTGTTTTTGTTTTTCTGCATCTCTGTCTCCATCCTTCCCGCTGTTTTTCTCCTCGGGTGGCGGTGAGACAGGAGAAGCTAGAGCGGAGGAGGTACTATCCGCCCGTGGAGGACGAGGGGTTGGTGGTGGTGGCACGCTGGATTCGTGCTTGGGCTCATCGCCCTTCCCTGGAACTTCATCGCCCGTTGGGGTGCTTTGCTCTACTCCACCAGAGCTATCGCTCACTTGTTCTGTGCTTTGGGTAGAGATAGTTGTTGTGGTGGTGTTGTCTTCGTCCTTGGGACTCTTGGAGGTGTCCTCATGGGTCTCTGTTTCCATAGCGCTGTAGAATTGGAAGTTGACGTCTGTACAGTAGTAACACAACAAGAACTTGGAGATTTGAGGTGACTTCTGAGCTAGTGACCAGTCACCAGTATTTATGTTGTTGTGATGTCAGTGCTGTAGAATTAGAAGTTGATGTCTGTAGTAACACAAGGACCTGGAGATTTGATGTGACTTCTGAGCCGTCACCAGTATTTATAATACCAGTTGTTGTGATGTCAGCGCTGTAATGCCACGCATCACAGAGTGTCATATAGCCATATTTGGTCATGCCTGAGGAGGAACTCCATTTATGGGCGGACTTCATTTTTTGGGCATAAAAAATGAAGTCTGCCCATAAATGAAGTTCCTTCTCTGGCATGCCCAAATATGAGTATATGACACTCTGTGATGCCTGACAATACTAGTCAAAAATCTGATAGGATTCCAATGGAAAAATCCTAATTTATATCATATTTCTTAATCATATTTTCTTTCCTGTTTCCAATATCGTATCGTATTACACAAGGCGAACTTCTGTTTTTATGAAAGATGTTAAAAGGGTAGTACTGATTCTTTGGAAGTTGTGGTAAATCCTGACCATTAATATAATGGTGTCAACCATTGATATACTGTACTAAAGGCTAGATGTCTGGAGTCTCTGACGTTAGTTCACCAGCGGCCATCTTACTGAAGTACTTAAATACAGTATACTGTATGGCAGCTCTAACAAAAACAGCTCACTCAAAACCTGACGGATTTACAAACGGATTGCTTTGTTATAAACATTATAGAAGTGGCTATGAGTTAGGATGGTTATTTGCTTACTTTTATTTTATTTTTTCTAAAAAAAAAAAAAAAAAAAAACGTCATATAAAGACTCATGGGGCGGCAGTGGCTCAGGGGTAGAGTCACCGGATGGTAACCACAAGGTTGCCGTTTTGATCCCAGGCTCCTGCAGTTAGTGTTGAAGTGTCCTTAGCAAGACACTGAACCCCTAATTGCTCCTGATGTGCTAGTACGTACCTTGCATGGTTTCCACTGCCATCAGTGTATGAATGTGTGTGTGAATGGGTGTATGTGATGCACAAGCTATGTAAAGCACCTTGGATAAAGGCGCTATATAAATGCACCATTTACCATATGCATGCAGACTTCTCTGATGTTTACAACAAACCGATCTGTTTGAAAATAGGTCGAAAAATACGCAAGTTATCATTTAAAAAGTAATGTTATTCTATACCCTGGTAAGATGGCCGCTACGTAACGATGTCAATCCCCATTGGCCAGCAGCGCAGGCGAGCCATCTAGCTTTCTGATATACTGTATATACAGTATCTATGGTGTCAACTGTGTTAATTGATGTCCAGAGTCCTGTGGTGGGAGTTCTGCTCTGGTTTTGGTGAAATATGAAGTGGTTCAGAGTTTTATTTTGTGGAGGCCACTGGGGCCACACAGTAAAAGTAAATGTAATCCAATTCTAAAATATTAGCAGATCCGTCGTTCATATCACATGGAACTATGTTTTTTGTGTCCATATCACTACCCCAAAAAGTAGTTCCATGTGTTAGGGAACTATCACACCCTTTCAAAAATGAACAAAGGGTGTGCTAATATTTTAGAAACAATTCAACAATACAAATTACGTTAGTTCTGTGGATTCATTTACTTTCACTGCATGACCCCAATGACCTCCATAAAATGACCACTACTTAATATTCACCAAAACCAGAGCAGAGGACATCAATTAATACAGGTACTGGACAGCATTTACTACTGCTTAAGATCCAAAAACCTAAACTATTCCTTTAATGCCAGTCCACATTGCAACGAGTTGCAAGACATTGCATCAGTCTGTTCTGACCACCAGTTACACACCACAGCCTTCCCTTTGGTGAAATGTTTGCAAGTATTTTTTTTGCGTTTGCAACTTGTTGCGAAGCATCGATATGGATTGACACCTCAACAGAAAGTTTTCCACTGTCAGTAGCCCTTGATGTAATACCATCCAGGCGCGGATCTAGGCATGGGTATGGGGGGGCAATGCCCCCCTAAATGCCCTGACTGCCCCACCAAACATGATGGCATGCAAAACAACCCAACCCAATCTCATAATTAAAGTGCTTATATTTAAAATGATTTGAAACACTACTACTGCTACTAACTAACTACAGCTGTGTCACCACTAAACCAACAGCATTTCATCATTGAAAACAGAAAACTCTCTGAGTCAGACCTTTAGCTTTATGCATGCTGCGTGTCTGTTGCAACTTCAACAACAACTGATGTTATTATTGATGCTTTACTTGCCTAATATAAGTCCTGTAACTGAAAATGATATGGGGGCGGCTAACATTTCCTAATTGTGGGGGCAGGAGAAAATGGTAAGGGGGAGATGAAGTCGCCCCCTTTCCATTTTCTCCTGCCCCCACAATTGGGAAATGTTACATCCGCCCCTGATACCATCTTATCATAAATGTCTTCTTCACAAAATTCAGTAAACAGTTGTAGTAGTTTGTGTAATGCATGGTGTAACATTAACTTTACCATTTCATAAATGCTAAGTGGAGGCACTTTTAGGATCGACTTATTTTGCACAAATAGCATCAAATCATGAACGCAGTGTGCAATTTACGTTAAATCTTTAACATACTTTCCTACCAGTTGGACAAATATAACCACACACTTTTCTCATACGTCTGCTGTAGCGCCACCAACAGGTGCAGCGACACTCTCTTGGCTCTAGGGATGTCACGGTATACAGTATTACCGGCATTACCACCGAATGTACCGAAAAAAAGAAAGCGCCCATTCATTCATGAGACCAAGTGGTTTCATGTTGGTCCATTTGGTTTCACGAATGTAGAAGATTCATGGTCATTTTGATCTGTATGTTTGACTGTTTTGTTTCCCGAATCCATCCTGGTGCTGTGTACAAAAGCAAAAGAAATCTTTAGTTTTTGGTCTGTGGGGCTAAAATGCTATCGTATATATAATTACTAATGTTGACTGAGGTTTTGGCCTGCATGTGCCAGGACTCCGAATCTAGTGGTCAAACTATAAAACCGATAATACCGCTATAAAAGCAAACTATAAAAACGGTGTTGAGATTCTTACACCATGACATGCCTACTTGGCTCTGAATAAATGATATTATTACTATCTTTGCAGACGCCACCGATGCTACAGCCAACGGTACGAGCCTGGAGGCGGGCGGGGCCACGGTCACAGCGTCCTATTGGCCGGTGGCCACGGAGGGCCCGCCCCCCACCGACGGAGGGGAGGAGCTGGAGTTTGTGAACGTGGCTCCGGAGGTTCCGGAGGTGCCAGAGTACGAGGACTCCAACGAGCCTGGCTCGGCCATGGGCGGGGTCGGGGGGGCTCCGTCCCAACCGCTGGTGCTGCCCACCAAACTGCCCCCCATCCTGCTGGAGCTCCGCTGGCTGCCCCCCCGACCCCCCACCACCTACGACGGATTCAACGTTTACATCTACAGAGACGGTACCACAGTTAACACTTTGATACGCTTAGACCAGTGCTGCCCAAAAGGTAGATGGTGATCTACCAGTAGATCACACAGGTCATGCAGGTAGATCACATGACAGTCCCTTAAAATGTATAGATCTGTAACTCTTGAGAGCGGTAAAATGAAACCAAATGGACCCTTACGGGTCCATTTGGTTTCATTTTACCGCTCTCAAGAATTAAATTATATTCAACATCAGAATTACGTAATTTCAAGAGTCCACACAATTAGAAAATGGAGAATAATTGTTATTTTGACCAACGTTTTCTCTTTCCCAATTGTGGACAAAAACGTGAAAGTTCTTAGTTTTGGGTGCAAGAGACTAAACTTAATGCCACAAACTGTCAACTCAAACCCCAAATACTGTTTTCAAACATCAGCAGTAGCATATACAAGAGAACCTTCCAATTCTCACCCTCTATTTTTTCATTATAAGTGCATTATTCTTAAGCACTATAACAGTAAACATCACCACTATTTCAAAGCTCAAACTTTCTATGGGGCTTTGAAATGGATTTTCAGTAATGGAACAATCACATTTTTGATGTGTAGATCTTGTTGAGCCGCTCATTTTGAAAGTAGCTCTCAAGTCGGAAAAGGTTGGCTTAGACGGAGAACTCCGTCCTGATAAAAAAACAACAATAAAAAAGTCCTGTACGGCTGCAAGGGCAGAGATTACTCAAAAGACAGAGATTAATCAATCTTTTCTACATTTCACCCCCTGAGGTCCCCCTCCTCCCTCCCACAGTCTTTATTCTAATGTGGGTATTTTAGTAGCTCCAAACTTAGTTTTCACACATCACACCAAACCATACACTACAAGATAATTGGGCCACTACAAAAAAAAACTGAGGTGGTACCTGTGGGAGTTATAGCTATTTATGTTTGAGCTGCCATAGAGCATACAGTATTGAAGTACCTCAGTAAGATGGCCGCTGGTGAACTACATCAGAGACTCCACCTCTAGCCATCTAGCCTTTATATACGCTATATCTGTGTGTCCGTCCATATGTGCATGGCTGGCTAGCCTGGCTAAAGCCAGTCCGAATAAGGACTGGCCGACCGCTAGCGCCACAACGAGCTGCGATGCAACACGTTGTCAGCTTGGCAACAGGTCAGGTGGGCACAAAATCCAAGTGGCCACACCAGACAACTGGGCAAACAATACATCTGGGCATAGGGCCAACTGGGCAGGCAATACATCAAACGTCAGCTTGTGTTTGCATATCGACCCTATTTTTGGATAGCCGTAGCCTAGTCGCTTCTTTGAGGCTCGTTTTGCTTATTTCTCTGTCATGGCGGCAGTGTGTTTGCTCCTCTATGTGACCGTCCTCTCTGCGTTGTGTTCTATCAGGTAACTCCTCGGAGACGGCCACGGTGGATGAGAACACCCACGAGTTCTTCACAGAGCTGACGGAGCCCGGAGTCTACCATGTTCTGGTCCGGACCCTCAGCTCCTCTGGAGACTGTGAGGCCCGGGAGAGCTCTGCACGCACCGGGTTCACCTTCTACCTCAGTATGTACACAATACATCCCTTCTATGTCAGTATACATGTAGAGCAGGGGTTTTCAACCTTTTTGATCCCAGGGACCACTATTTGTTCAGCATTTGAGCCACGGACAACCACCATTTGAGGACATTTTAGCCCCGCAGACCCCAAAACTAAAGATTTCTCTTGCTTTTATCCACAATTCCAGACTGGATTTGGGAAACAAAACAGGCAAACATACAGATCAAAATGACCATTAATCTTCTAGTTGTGTACAACGTATGTAGACTTTGGCTAATTAAGATGGTGAATATTTTAACTCTTGAGAGTGTAAAAATGAAACCAAATGGACCCGCAAGGGTCCATTTGGTTTCATTTTAACGTTCTCAAGAGTTACATCTGGTTAACCAACTTAGCCGGGGACCACCTGAAACCCTCTCAGGGACCACTGGTGGTCCCCGGACCACCTGTTGAAAACCCCTGATGTAGAGAACTGATCCAGGTTGAATGTGACGTAAATCTAGGCCTAAATTAGCACTGTTCCAGAGCTCCACTATAAGTCTGCCTTACATTAGAGCTCTGTAACATACAATGCATTCTGCCATTACTCCACCCGACCAGCCTCTCTTCTGGAGTGGATATATAAAGAACATTTTACCTGCTCACCAAAACAAACACGGCTAGAGCGATTAGAAAGACCTACTTTCCTTAGTGGAAACACTCCGAGCCCCCACCACATGGATAAAATGGACTTTTTGGCCAGAACGCGATTGTTTTTCACGGAAGAAAAATTATTCCTATGCAGGTTTTCTCTTGGCAATATCGGTAGAGGGCGCAAATCCTGGTTGTTTTTTCCGGTGAAAAAACAGTCGCGTTCTGGCGAAAAGAAATAGTTAGGGATAAGGGTTTAGCGTGTGACGAAAATGGAGTTAGAGTTCTCAAACTCGACCAGGACCCGACCTCAAACCCGACCAGGACCGACCCGACCCGACATTTAGGGCCGGGTCGGACCCATGAAAAAATAATATATATGATTTTTTTTATTATAGTAAGAATAATAGTTATTTTCTGTAATTAGCTATTGTGGAGATGGTGCTGATTGCCATTTCATTTTTAATCTGTGGCGAATTCTTAAATTTTGCTCAAACCCAGACAGTTTAGGGCGAGGTAGGGCCCGGACCACCTGTTGAAAACCCCTGCTGTACAGAATCCTGAAACCTGAAAGGGTTAAGCATTTTCTGTCCTTCGTTGTTCCCTTCCTCCAGGCAGCAGTGGAGAGCTCCTGGACCAGCCCAGGGAGCGTCCCCAGGCCGTCAGCGTCAGACTGCTGGGCTCCAGCACCGCTGCAGTGTCCTGGGGACCGTCCTCAGAGAGACACAACGGCAGCCTGGTGTCTGTCCTGTCCACAACCTGCCTGAAGCCCAGCCTGAGCCAACGCATGGAGACCACCTACTGCAGCCAGGACATGTCATCCACACCCACTTATTGGACTACAATTCCGATAATGCTTTGGTGCACTACACCTTCTCATGGATAGGAGTAGGGACTGCCTTACTGAGACAACATGTAGTCCATGAAGTAGTGTCGATGACCCCATAGAGAATATAAGCAACTAAATATGCAAGGCAAGTACTTGTTTTATTTGACTTATGGAACATACTATGGCCAGTCATGTCACTCAGGTAATGAATTAGTTAGTATGAATGACTATTTACAATTGAACAAAACAACTGACAAAAACCATTTTTTTTTCCAACTTTGTTTTCGTTCCTGGCACCCCCCCTGAAATCGCCATTGCATGCTCTGACATCATGCACAGCCAGGCAGACATTTCTTTCTGGCTTACACAGTAATCTCGTTCACTGCCACAATGATACTTTTCCCACTGTCTGTGCAGGAGAACACCACCAGCGACATCATCAGCAACCTCACCCCCGGGGCTCAGTACAGGGTGACGGTCTACCACACCAACGGACCCCTCATCAGCCCCCCCTCGGAGCCCGTCATCATCGATATAGGTGAGGTGACGTCCAAACACATGGTCAAATAAATGGTCACAGCTAGAAGGTCCTGGGTTCGATTCCGGCATGTGTCCTCCTCCGCATGGTCAGTGCCCATACCCGAGGTGGGTAAAGAACAGTATTCGATTCAAATGGCATGAGAAAACATACCTTTACACTGCCAAAGCAAGAACATAACGGCAAGAAATACAATATAACTAGAAAACACAATATAACAGAAGCAGGGAAGCGTAATAGGAAAGTACAACAATGTATCAATACAAAAGTTAAGAGTGTGGAGGTTGTAGTCTTGAAAACAAACTTCTATATGCCTAATTCAATCGATGTAGGGTGTAAAGGCTCATTCAGAGTTCAGAATTTCGGTGGCCACCGCGAGCACTGCTCAGAGCACCACGACCACTGCTATTCATAGTCCACTACCAGCACTGCCGCTCCTCATCCCCTGCCTCAATTATAATAATTTCTGCTGCTTTTATGTTTATTTCATATTCTATTTTTCTCATTGTCTCTAATCTATCAATGAATTCCCCCCTTCCTTCCTTCTACTCCTGCCCGTCGCGCTGTGGTGTGTTGTGTGTTTTCTTTTTTTTTAACCAGCCGTTAAAAACAAGCAACCGCTGCGGTGCGGTGCGGTGCGGTGGGGTGGTTAGTAAAATCCGAGAGGAGGGCTGGAAAGTGCGGTGGTTGCGGTGGTATGATGTCATATATTGTAGGCAACGGTGGTCGCGGTGGGCACCGAAAATCCATCTCTGAATAGGCCTCAAGAGTACAATACAATGTTTATTCTTCAGGGTGGTTGTGTTCCATTTGATATCCTTCTTGTATTGTTTGCACATTGTTGTACTTCGCCCAGCAGATATGGGAGGTTTTTTTGTTGTTTGTCATGTTCTCAAAGTCTCTGTGGATTGTTCCCTGGGGCTCCAGGGAAAACCTTGCCTGGGGGCTCCAAATTGCGTAGAAACGCCACTGAACTGAAACCACCACAGCCTGTGTATAAAACCATTTCGTTGTTTTGCGTTCCCAGAGCCCACGGGGGTCAGTGAGCTGGTGGTGTACCCTCTGAGCCCCACGGCGGTCATCCTCAGCTGGCAGAGACCGTACCACGTGGCCTTCAGGAAATACGTCCTCCAGACCTTCTTCTTCAACCCTGTCACACTGGCCTCAGAGTGGACCACCTACTACGAGATCGCTGCTACCGCCTCTGTCATCGCCTCTGTGGTAGGGAGACACACACACACACACACACACACACACACACACACACACACACACACACCACACACACACACGCACACACACACACCAGGGGCGGATTGGCCATCTGGAGTACAGGGAGTTTTCCCAGTGGCCTGCGCCACCTAGTGGCCTGGACAAGATCCAAAATGCACTAGTGGCACTTCCAAAATGCACTAGAATGTGCTAGATGCTCGCCTGGAACATACAGATCAAAATGACCATTAATCTTCTACATTCTCTAGTTGTGTAGACTAAGTTGGGCTAATTCACATGATGAACATTTTAACTCTTGAGGGTGTAAAAATGAAACTAAAAATGAATGGTTCATGTAAAAATGAATGGTTTCATTTTTACGCTGTCAAAGAGTTACATCTGGTTAACCAGCTGCCCCCTCCAGGGTGGCCTGGCAAAGGCAAAATTGTCCCGGTGGGAAAATATGTGCCAATCCACTCGGTGGCGCGATATGAGCTTGTAGATCTGCTATTTTTCAACAGATAAAACACCAAAACGTGTTCAGTACACAAAGGGTTAACATATTGTATTCTCCCTGACAGAGAGTGACTGACCTGCTCCCAGCCTGGTACTATAACTTTAACATGTTGTATTCATGTTGACAGAGAGTGACTGACCTGCTCCCAGCCTGGTACTATAACTTTAACATGTTGTATTCTCCCTGACCTGCTCCCAGCCTGGTACTATAACTTTAACATGTTGTATTCATGTTGACAGAGAGTGACTGACCTGCTCCCAGCCTGGTACTATAACTTTAACATGTTGTATTCATGTTGACAGAGAGTGACTGACCTGCTCCCAGCCTGGTACTATAACTTTAACATGTTGTATTCATGTTGACAGAGAGTGACTGACCTGCTCCCAGCCTGGTACTATAACTTTAACATGTTGTATTCTCCCTGACCTGCTCCCAGCCTGGTACTATAACTTTAACATGTTGTATTCTCCCTGACCTGCTCCCAGCCTGGTACTATAACTTTAACATGTTGTATTCTCCCTGACCTGCTCCCAGCCTGGTACTATAACTTTAAAGCCCATTGTGTCCTGACACTCGATTTCGAGATTCTGACACCAGATTATACAGTATTTCCTGACACCCGATTATAGCTGCAGCAACATTCTAGCTTTTGACACTAGATTCTACAGTAGTTTCCGACACTAAATTCTAGTTATTGACACTGAATTATAGTTTCTGATGATAGGATCTACTTTTGACACTAGAATTTAGTTTCTGACGCTAGAGTCGAGTTTTTGACACTAGATTCTATAGTCTCTGACATTAGATTCTAGTTTTTCTGAAAAATCTGTGTTCCTGTGTCCAAGGCCAAGCCAAGGACCACCAGAATTATCCATATTTGGCTGCAGATCCCCATCTGAAAACATGTTGTTCTAGGGATCCCCCAGATGCAAAAAATTGAGTTAAAAATGTTTGCTTCCAAAATAACATATTGAGAGATTTGCAGCACATTTTCACAATTTTTCAAAAATAGCAGAACAACAAGCTCATGTCGCGCCACTCGGTGGCGCGACATGAGCTTGTTGATCTGCTATTTTTCAACAGATAAAACACCAAAACGCGTTCAGTACACAAAGGGTTAACATGTTGTATTCTCCCTGACAGAGAGTGACTGACCTGCTCCCAGCCTGGTACTATAACTTTAACATGTTGTATTCTCCCTGACCTGCTCCCAGCCTGGTACTATAACTTTAACATGTTGTATTCATGTTGACAGAGAGTGACTGACCTGCTCCCAGCCTGGTACTATAACTTTAACATGTTGTATTCATGTTGACAGAGAGTGACTGACCTGCTCCCAGCCTGGTACTATAACTTTAACATGTTGTATTCATGTTGACAGAGAGTGACTGACCTGCTCCCAGCCTGGTACTATAACTTCCGTGTGTCCATGGTGACCTGGGGTGACCCTCCACTCAGCTGCTGTGACAGCTCCACCGTCAGCTTCGTGACAGGTACGGTAATGTCTGGAGTACACGCCTTACACGCCTTAAAACAGGGGTTTTCAACCTTTTTGACTCCAGGGACCACCATTTATCCAGCATTTGAGCCACGGACCACCATTTGATTACTTTTTCCACACCAAAGATCTAACATTAAAGAATTCTTTTGGTTTTGTCCACAATTCCAGGCTGTATTTTGCCAACAAAACAGTGTAGACTTCTTAATTAAGTGGTGCTAATTCAGATGATGAATATTTTAACTCTTGAGAGTGTGAAAATGAAAACAAATGGACCCGCAAGGGTCCATTTGGTTTCATTTTTACACTCTCAAGAGTTACATCTGGTTAACCAACTTTCCATCATTTAGCCTGGGGACCACCTGGAACCCTCTCAAGGACCACTGGTGGTCCCCGGACCACCTGTTGAAAACCACTGCCTTAAAAGGATCCCTGGCTAATAAGACAAATATGCCTTAAAACACTATACTTGCCTTCTATAACTAAAACATGCAGATAAAACAACTTCAATACTTTATTTCTTTCATAAATAGAGAATCTTTCACTCAATAGGAGGTGCTCCTGTCGCAGGATGATGATGTCACATGAGCATGTTCATTCATGTATTCTATAGATTTAGATCACATGTGACATCATCATCATGCGCCAGGAGCAGTTCCTGTTGAGTGAAATATTCTCTATTTATGAAAGAAATAAGATGTCATTGGTGTTTTTGTTTGTTTATTTTAGTTATATAGAGAAAGTATAATGTTTTAAGCGATATTTATCTTATTAGTCAGGGATCCTTTTAATATCTGTAGAGGATGGAGTACACGCCCTATAGTAATACCTGTAGAGGATGGAGTACACGCCCTGTGTAATATCTGTGTAGAGGAGGGAGTACACGCCCTGTGTAATATCTGTGTAGAGGAGGGAGTACACGCCCTGTGTAATATCTGTGTAGAGGAGGGAGTACACGCCCTGTGTAATATCTGTGTAGAGGAGGGAGTACACGCCCTACAGTAATATCTGTAGAGGAGGGAGTACACGCCCTGTGTAATATCTGTGTAGAGGAGGGAGTACACGCCCTGTGTAATATCTGTGTAGAGGAGGGAGTACACGCCCTGTGTAATATCTGTGTAGAGGAGGGAGTACACGCCCTGTGTGACTGCCAGCTACCGCTAGTGAAAAACAATACTTATGTCGACACTTCTTTTTTCTCTCAAGATATTGTAAACTGTCGTGTCACAGCTTCCTCCAGAGAGACCCTTTAGCTGTCCTGTTGATGCTTTTCCTGTGCTCAACGTTTTTCTGTCATCCACACGGTTCCGCATGGGTGATCATTTAGCCCTAAAACAAACACACGCACACGCACACACGCACACGCACACACACACACACACACACACACACACACACACACACACACACACACACACACACACACACACACACACACACACACACACACACACACAGCACTAGTGTTGTAGTTCTCGAGACATTGTTTTGTCTCGTCTCGACACCAATCTCAAGCCCTCAACTTGGTCTTGTCTTGGTTCTCACCGTTGTCGCACTTAATTTGTCTTGTGGTCTTGTCTTGGTCTCGCCCTCAATTTGTCTTGTTCTTTCCGTGTAGATAGATAGGGATGGATGGATGGATGGATGGATGGATGGATGGATGGATGGATGGATGGATGGATAGATGGATAGATGGATAGATGGATAGATAGATAGATTGATTGATTCGGGCGCTCCAAAATGGTTTTGATCAAAAGGCGTAAATGGTGCATTTATATAGCGCCTTTATCCAAGGCGCTTTACATAGCTTGTGCATCACATTCACACATTCACACACACATTCATACACTGATGGCAGTGGAAACCATGCAAGGTACCTACTAGCACATCAGGAGCAATTAGGGGTTCAGTGTCTTGCTCAAGGACACTTCGACAGTAACTCTGCGGGAGCCCGGGATCGAACCGGCAACCTTGCGGTTACCATCCGGTGACTCTACCTCTGAACCACTGCCGCCCCTAGTAGCCCAGATCCGTGGCATATAGCATAACACGGTGCGCATTGGGTTAACTGTCTCTCTCTCCTTACAGCCCCTGAAGCCCCCCACATCTCCTCAGTAGACTACTCCCATGGTTAACTGTCTCTCTGTCTCCTTACAGCCCCTGAAGCCCCCCACATCTCCTCAGTAGACTACTCCCATGGCGTCCTGTACGTTCGTTGGACCTACGGGGAGCTGTTCATAGACCTGTCTCACTCCCGCATGCTGCACTGGCAGGTGGTGGCTCTGGGCAAGAAGGGACCGCGGAGGAGCTACTCCATCGACGTGAGTCTCTCTCTGCATCCACTCACACCACAGAGCTGCTGCATAGCCCCTTTCAGGACTCTGGTTCACCTGTTCTGAATTCTTGATGACGGCGGTATCTAGCAGTGTTGCCTTGTCGCATTTGTTCCTGTATTTAGCTTTTTTCCAGACCTCCCCTAACAGCAAAATGTGTGAAAAACTTCTGGCAGGAAATCTAGTGCTTTTTTTTGCTGGTGAGTTGGGGTGAAATTGCCTGACAGGCACCAGAGATAAAACCCTCATTTTTCACCATTTTTTCCTCCTATGACAGAGTCCTTCCTTCCTAGAAAGGACCATTGGTAACCAAATGGACCCTTATAGATCGTAAAATGACACCAAATAGACCCTTGCGGGTAAAACTAAGTGATTTCCAAATCACTTAGTATACCTTTAAGTGTGCCCTGACCCAGAATGCACTGTGCAATATTATAGTAATTTCTTTCCACCAACAAGACAAGAAGGACGGTTTGACACGTTCATAATCTACCTTGCGGGCTGTTAAATAAACATTATTATATTTCAGTAATTGACAGACTGGTTGCAGGTGGTCAGACTGGGGGTTCAGTAGGTGAGGCTGTCTATTGATGGTCTCCCCGGGGGGTCCGTCGAGGGGCTAATTAAAACAACACTCCAGCCTTCTCACCAGGAGATCTCACATCTTTCTCCTCCGTCTCCTTCTCTAAAGCCAATTATCTGCACAAACCAAGACAGAGATTTAGCCCAGATAACTTGAGTTAACGTGAGTATAATTGAGTTTGGGCCAAAACGCTCCGACGCTCCCGCTGCCTTTTATAGGCTCTGACTGATGTGGGCTGTCTGCAAAACTCAGGAAAAGCAAAGGATTATAATTCCAATGCTAACCAGTGCAATGTTTTTCCTATTTTGTTTTTACTTACAGTAGTTAAAGGAGCACTTCACCCACTTCACCCATTTTCAACCATATATTCATTGATTAAAACATGCTATTTATAAGATGACTAGTACTCACACTACCACAAAGGCACTACCTCTGTGACAGAAATGGCTCCGTAATTTGGCCATGAGGTTGAAAATGTGTGGTCACACAGCAAAAAAAAAAGGCTGAAACTGTACAAGCTAAGCTGACAATACATTGTGAAGAGTTACATTGTGCACAATGGCTATTTTAGTCATTTTATTCAACACTCTCTTGACACCCTAGTGGGGTCCGTGATCACACCCACGGACCGGCTTCAAAAAAAGAGTATCTAAACGCAAACATTAAATTAAACATGAAAGGAGAAATGACGTCATAATGTAGGCGTCTGAGCAAATTGCCGGTAGTGTGTTAGTTCACAATGATGTGTGTGTTTTAAAATTGGAAGGTTTGAAAGAATTAAAACCCTGGTTTACTACGATCAAAATACCACCATTTAATAATTAATATTAACGTGGCCCTGCATTGACATTATTAAATTTTGTCAATCAGAGACAGCTGCACAGTTGCACTCTATCACCATAAGAGACACCTTTCCCTCATGTAATGTATCGGTCATATTTGGATTTTGCCTAACTTCTTCCTCTGTGCTTACCGTAGTCTTGTGATGTCACAGCGGACCAGCCATTGTATTCCCTGCAGTCTACTCGTATACTCTACTACTGTGTCATTCCAGTAGCTGTTCAAATTATTAGCGTGATGATCCACTGAGGTTAGTTTACCGCAGACTGACAGTTGCACACAAGATGGATGGATAAATCAGACAGATGGATCATGTAAACTACCATTATTTGAAGCTGACATTTTTTTACTGTTTCCATAAACAATACTCACAGCACCCAACGCTCTCATGTAGCCGGTGTAGAGGATGAAACCCTGGTGATATAATTACGCCATATCAAATGGTATAAACAGTATACCTCCCAACCCTAGTGTGTGTCTTTTTTTGTCCTTCTTCACGTGCCTTCCATGTAATAATATACAATATCATCACTCAGGCTCATTCAGGCCGTGTGAGGAAAGAACATGCATGTTGTATATTGACTGCTGAACAGAGAAGCTGTCAGACTCTGATGTAGAGTTACACGGCCGCATTGAGGCACCGCAGGACGGGATGATTTGTCACCAGCAACCAACGTGTCACGTTGACAAATGCAGGCTGGTGTATATATACAGTCCTGTAGAGCTGATCCACTGCTTTGCCTGCGTGGTGGGTGGGGTGGGTGGGTAGGGGGGCTGCGATCGATCCTTAAGACTGATGAGATTGATTCAAACCAGGGTGGGGTGGGGGGATTTCATCCGGTGTTCTGTCAGATCCTGCTGGTCTACTGATGGAGAGAATAGCCAGTTTAAGATCCCTCCGACATGCAACGTTACTGATGAATAATCCGGTGCTCGATATAAAAACCTTGTGGCAAAACGCAGTGTCTTGTTAACAACATGGACGAGAGGTACGCTGTAGAGGAGCGTCACCATGGAAACCAGAGACGCCAGTGGAAGAGGTCGATCCCCTCGGTGTCGCCTGCTTTATGAACTATGTTGGGCTTCTGTGGCGACTGCGACGGAGCATGCACGTGTCATTGTCGTGTCCAAGTTGTAAGGACAGCTTTCCTAAAGTCTCTAGCAGTGTTGGGCAGTAAATAATTTTAGATTACATATTACTGTAATATTATTAGTTTTGCTCCAAAAAGTAAAGATTACTCTGCCAAAATGGGTAATATGTAATGCATTACTTTGCAAGTAACGCCAAGTTACTTTTTTAAAATGAGCTTGTTGTTGCATGCAAAAATAGAACAGATTTACAAGCTATCGACAGATACGGTAAAAAAAGAGATGTGCACTAGATTGTAGATCCAGTGCACACGCAGCTTGCTGCTTTATTTTGTATTTTATTTTTAAATACAAGACCTCAACTGTCAAATGTCTTTCTGTCTATCGAAGAAAGACAAGATTTACAATGTCAGATTTTGTTGGCTTTGTTTTCAGGAGCAGTTTGTGGGATTGGAGACTATTAATATTATTCCAATAAATTGGATTCTAAAAAGAGCTCGCTAAACAGATTATGTTGTACATCTCTATTTTTTCCAAAGGTGGGATTTGAGAACTTGGGAAAGTAATAACGTAATATGTAATATATTACTCTTCAATTCCAGTAATAAGTAAAGTAATGATATTACTTTGTCTAAGGGGTAAAGAGTAAAGTAAAGAAGTTACTTTCCTAAGTAATATTGACCAACACTGGTCTCTAGTGTCTCCATACTGTGCGTTACCGCGTTACAGTAATACTGTATTGTACGCCATGTCTTCCAATTTTATAAAATACCTTCATGTTGCCTTTAGTTCCTCAATCGTTCTCAAACATTTCAGGGAACCCAAAAGTATTTATAATTGGCCACTGACCAACATCTGATAATCCTTCCCTGACTGGTGTCCCTTTTATGTCCATATATGGAGTTATTTGTCAATCATACCCAAATATGGAATCTTCAAGTCAGGGATGGGCAAATATGGAACGTGCGACACAGAAACAGACACCTTCTCCCTGGCTTTCATAATGTGTGTGTGTGTGTGTGTGTGTGTGTGTGTTCCAGGTGACCCGTAACGTAATGCGTGCCAGCCTGCCGCTGCCTCCAGGAGACATCTACAACCTGACGGTGACGGCCTGCACCGAGAGGAGCAGGAACACATCCATGGCTAACATCATTAAACTAGGTCATACACACACACACACACACACACACGCACGCACACACACACACACACACACACCAGAGTGGCGACATGATCTCGCACCTTGCGCTGGTTGGAGCTCTGCAAGTTCCAAACATAGGCCTACATAGCTAACCACTGCATCACAGCACAGCCTATGTTATTATAATATAGCCTACATACATTAACTGAAGCGAGTTACATAACAAATCATTATTCACTAGAGTGACAAGAGGTCTGTTAACGTGTAAAAATGTCCTAAATTGCTGTAATTTCGCCAATTTAACTGCAAACATTCGATCTGCTGTCAATCCAGCTGGATGGCCAGAGTGGTTTGTTTGGAACTTAAAGGAGTGCTTTGCCTGTACGGAATGCCTTTAAATGCTGTACAACGGCATCGAAATATATACACACGATGGCGTCAGAGAAAGTATATTCTGTGCGTGCCTTGCTGCTCTCCTCTGCCTGGAACCCCCTCCTCTGGTGTTCCACTACAGTATGATACGGTCTGGAACCCCCTCCTCTGGTGTTCCACTACAGTATGATACGGTCTGGAACCCCCTCCTCTGGTGTTCCACTACAGTATGATACGGTCTGGAACCCCCTCCTCTGGTGTTCCACTACAGTATGATACGGTCTGGAACCCCCTCCTCTGGTGTTCCACTACAGTATGATACGGTCTGGAACCCCCTCCTCTGGTGTTCCACTACAGTATGATACGGTCTGGAACCCCCTCCTCTGGTGTTCCACTACAGTATGATACGGTCTGGAACCCCCTCCTCTGATGTTCCACTACAGTATGATACGGTCTGGAACCCCCTCCTCTGGTGTTCCACTACAGTATGATACGGTCTGGAACCCCCTCCTCTGGTGTTCCACTACAGTATGATACGGTCTGGAACCCCCTCCTCTGGTGTTCCACTACAGTATGATACGGTCTGGAACCCCCTCCTCTGGTGTTCCACTACAGTATGATACGGTCTGGAACCCCCTCCTCTGGTGTTCCACTACAGTATGATACAGTCTGGAACCCCCTCCTCTGGTGTTCCACTACAGTATGATACGGTCTGGAACCCCCTCCTCTGGTGTTCCACTACAGTATGATACGGTCTGGAACCCCCTCCTCTGGTGTTCCACTACAGTATGCACTGAGTTAGGGCAGCGACGTAGGTATGATACGGTCTGGAACCCCCTCCTCTGGTGTTCCACTACAGTATGATACGGTCTGGAACCCCCTCCTCTGGTGTTCCACTACAGTATGATACGGTCTGGAACCCCCTCCTCTGGTGTTCCACTACAGTATGCACTGAGTTAGGGCAGTGACGTAGGTATGATACGGTCTGGAACTCCCTCCTCTGGTGTTCCACTACAGTATGCGCTGAGACACGGACACAGAGGCACGGATGCACGATAGTATAACCATACAGACAAGGTTTCATTTCGGCGAAGTATCCCTTCAAATCTGTCCTTACTAGGCGTAACGTGTGTTGTCCAGCCAATAGCTGTCTCTGTTCAGCCGTAGCATTGGAGTCAACGGGAGTGTCGCTACTTTCTCCAATTCCAGATACCCTAGTTACGATGTTGTCCTCCAGTGACTCTGGTGATGATGATTTATTTAAGTTAGTCTGGCCTCAGTCTGACTCTCTCTGGGACGTCTGTCTGTAGTGGACAGGATTTGTGTTGGTTGAAATCAGGTGATTATTCTGGTGACAGATCTGACTAGTCTTGGATTACCTCAATCTGGACACAATCAAGGCATCACTAATTTGTCACAATCCTGACCGTTGTTTACTAAGTAATGATGCTTTGCAGGTTCACATTATTTATTTCTGTAAGTAATAGAAGGTCCTGTGTGTGTTGTGTGGTCCAGACCCCGCCCCTCCCAAGGCTCTGTTCGCCGTCAACGCCACACATTCGTCAGTGACCCTGCTGTGGACAGAAGACGGAGTGGTGGACTATTACCATGTCCTCTGTAAAGCTGCTGCTCCCACCTTAGAACCCAAGGTAACTTACTACTACTACCATGTCCTGTGTAAGGCTGCTGCTCCCATAGAACCCAAGGTAACTTACTACTACTACCATGTCCTGTGTAAGGCTGCTGCTCCCACCTTAGAACCCAAGGTAACTT